>JAJLTH010000053.1:0-88166 GCA_030568035.1 Tetrapisispora nanseiensis | reverse complement strand
TTTCTTAAGCTTCCAAGAGTTTCCAGAAACAATTGGAAAAATATTTCATAACTTTCTTCTTCTCACAAAATCATATTAACAGATATTCTAGAATGTTCTTTATTACATTGCACATGCATTTGTATAATCTATCAATAATCAATTTTATTTGTAGTCTAATTAGTAATCATAGTATTTTACTATATTTTCCAACACTTATTTTTATATCTCATTAATTAGGTCCCATATTTATACCTTTTGGAAGTTGAATTTTGTCCGATGAAATTTTTCATTTTTGGATCGGAAATTTCTTCCATGGGCTTCCAGAAACTTTTTGATTTAAAACGTTAATAACATTACTAATTCATTTTAGAATATCAGTTCTATAGTCCTTATAGAGTTTAATTTCTGTTAGCCAGCTTTTATTATTCCAGGATAAAATGATATTTGTAATCACTCTAAATCAGCTACGATTTGTATCGATGATAATTTCCGCCCCACAGGTAACAACAGACTCCATGGCCAAGCTGGTTAAGGCGTGCGACTGTTAATCGCAAGATCGTGAGTTCAATCCTCACTGGGGTCGTTCTATTTTTTTCTCTTGACTCTTCACTTAACATAAAATGCATAAATATAAAAAATATGTTTCAATTAATATTATACATATCATAATTGAATAGAGTGTATTGTATTAAAACTTATTTTGAGTAACTACAAAAGTTCATCTATGCTAAAAATTAAAATCAAAAAAAAATCAAAAAAAAAAAATTAAAAATAAAAAATACAGCCAAACCTATCACTAAAACCTTTTTAGTGATAAAACCAATATGTACAATGCCCTTGAAACCATGAATGAATGCAGAAAAATAAATTTAGATATTTATATATCTGGATTTTTTTTCTCTTTTGCTTCCCAGATTAGATTTTGTGGAATAGAGAATTCGTTGAAGACTCCTTTCTCTTTATACTTATTTGCTAACTGAGATCTTAAATATGCGTTTCGCTTATACAACCAGTTCATATAATTGATAGTTTTTAGATATATAACTAATTCAGACCGACCTTCTTCAGCAGTTAAATCAGGAACTTCTTCGACTAAATCATCGTAAATCGATCTTACCAAATTTCTTCTCTTATTTTCAGAATTGATGTGATTAATTTTCACTTGAGTATCAGATAACTTTTTAATTTTCTTTCCTCTAGCTTTTTTAACTTTATTGACTTCTTTAATGCTGGTATCAGTATTTTCAAGTAAATTGTTTCTCGAGATGCCGTTAGCTTCAGTAAATTCCATTGTCATATTGTTCAGACTATCATGAAAGAATTTCTTGTTATCCTTTTTCAATCTAAAATTAAACAATTGAAAAGGAAACAACCAAAGAAATTGACAAGTAACAATGTTAGAAATTCGATATACCTAGGAACTTTTAAAGAAAACTTCTTAGTTTAAATATACCATTTAAGTTGTTAATAGTTGATTGTTACAAATATTGTATGTAATATTATAAATTTTCACATGCAGAGCATTTCCAGGTAATAATAATTTTTTATCCCCCAGGAGCACATTTTGATCACGTGACATGCGTATGAGTAGTGACAAGAGGCATTGGCTTACTACAAGAAGAGATTATGTTGTATAAATGCTCCTTAATATGATCATTACTGTGACCATAATAGTGGACCATAACCATTGGAATATGGACAAAGTTACCTTATTCACAATTTTTTTTAATGCTCCTCTTAATATATATATATATATATATGAATTGGGTTGGTACAAATAAATATAATTCCGCAAGACAATTTCAATTTTAATTTATTTAAGTTTTGTTTCGAAATAATCAATTTCTAATTACAAAGCCAGTTTACCTTAAAAAGCTTTAATTGGGAACAATTTATAAATAATCAATGTAATTTTATTGTAGTTTAGAATTTATTTCATTAATTTATTAATATTATATAGTTATTACTAGAGCTTCGTTGTCATATAAATTTAAGTATATATATCTTTAAATTAAAGACATTTACAATAATATTTAATGCTCGAGACTACTGAAAAATGGTTTCCTTTATGTTTCTTAAATATTACCTTAGTTTGCAATTACAAGATAATATATATACATATATCTTCTACTTTATTAAATAGCATTTCATACACACTATTCGGTCGTTGTGTAAACTTTCAGAAATTAGGATTCTGATATTTAACAAAGAATATTTCACATACAGTGAATCGAAGGAAATTTCCCAAAATAAGGTCGCCTTGGTCATACCATACGCTCTTGTAGAACCTGAAGAGCCTTTTGTTTACGCCTTTCATCATCCTCTGATGTTGACACTTCAGTTGGCTTTGCACCTCTTTGTTCAGCAACAGAATTACCCTTATCGATATCAGATGTCTCAAAAGGACGAATCAATCTTAATTTGACACAGAATAGATCATAAGTGAATGCAAAAACTGGCCTTAACAAGGGTTTAACAATATCCGGAAACAAATAAATAAATTGAAATGTATCTGAGGAATCACCTTTGAGAATATTCTCAGCATTAGATACACCACTTCCAAATAAAGGTAATTGTTGGAAAAAACGTAAATATATCCATGTTGAAACAAATGTTAACCAAATGCTTATTAATTGAGCGAAGTGATGTAACCACACTAATTGTATCAAAGTCACAACACATATCACAAAAATTGGCAATAGTTTGAATCTGAAGTTTTTTGATATTAGAGGGATATTTTTAAGATCAAAAATCGATGTTTCTGGCAACAACTGTTTATAAATAATTGGGAAACCAATCAAGACGGTATAATTTCCATCGATTGGTTTATGCAAATCAATGGTCGGAATAATTAATGATAATACAATAGTAAATGTTACAACAATAAAATTTGTTATGGTACCCAGAATTAATGTGAATTTAAACATTTCCTTTGATGAGCCCCAATTACGTTCAATATACGATCCACCAATTGTCAAATTTAGCAAATTTACAATAAACTTCCAAATTTCTGTATCAATAAAATTTGATAAAAAAACAGAAACTGGCAAATATTTATATCTACCTGGTACCATTTGAAATAATGGGAAAGAGATATATTCTGTAGTTTCGCCTTCACCAGGTATGAAGGATGCTATAGCTTTCATTCTGATTAACAATAAACATCCTGATAATAAGATCGTGGTTAATGTTAAAATTCTTGTTGCAGTTGGTAGTTTTTGGAAGTTCCAAAAGGAATCCGGTACATCAATTGTCAAATACCTTGAATCAAATTTCATTGTAGATATATGTTTTCAATTAACAATTTATTTTCTTATTTTTGGTATTTTTCTGTTTTACCATATACTTCTAGTAGCCTAAAATTCTAAGAAGATATATCCAATTGTAACATATATCTATTCACTTATGTAAAATCTGTAATGACTTTTAGTTTAATATCAATTTAAATTTTTTATATATCATATTACTTTTCAACCCAAACTTCAATTTAAACATTATTGCCAATTAACGGTTCGAAGTCATGAAGAGGTGAAAAAAAATAAATTCTAAAATCTTAAATATGAATTTATCACTAAAAAAAGAATACAACAACTATATAATATTATTTTAATAAGATACGATTTAATAAAAAATAAATTAAGAAATTCTAACTCGTATAACAATTTCCCACTTTTATTTATATAATTTTGTATAGTATTGGACAATATTGACACCTTTATCACATGCCAAAGAGCTACCGAGACTCAAACATATTCGGTGAGTTATTTCAGATAACTTTATCTTTTCAATTTACTTATGTATTATTGAACAGATCAATAATCAGTATAGTATCAAAATATTATAGAATTTTATAAAAAAATCTAGAATTGAAATGAAAATAGGTAAAATATTCGATCGGAAAAGAAATTAAACGAATTCGAATTCGTTTTTAATTAGAATAAAATAATAATATTTCGGATTTGTTCTCTTAGTTGGTTCTTTTGCCAGTATTCTTAAAATTGAATAACAAACTAATTGTTGAAAGCCTAGAATATTTAGTTTAGAGTTAGAAGATATGAATGATGCTTTAATTTTTTAATTCTGGAATAGTTACAATGGTACAAGTGGCTTAAGATATCCCAGTTCAAGAATTCTAATTGGCAAAAATATTTGAAAAAATACTCACCGATTTATTAATCGTATAGCCATACCTTAGCAGTTTTTGCTCTTAAAATTATTTGAAAATGAAAGAAATTACGCTATTTCATGCAAGGTTACTTTTAATGTCTGAGAACAATGTTACCTGAGTATCCAAGTATCACTTTAATCTATAAAATCTAACCCATTTTTATAGCAAAAAAAGATCAAGTTATGCCTCTGCTGAACAGATGAAATCATATTATAATATAGTAAGTTTATTAATCAAACTATATATTATTATAGAATTTACTTATAAAATTCTCCTTACTCTTCTTTCTAAAAGGACAGTAGAGTAATATAATTATCTATTCATTATTGGGGTGTTTATATACCTTTTACTTTTGGATGGGTAATTCAACTTGTATATAATATTGAATATACCTATTCCTGCAGTGGTATATATTAGTATTACTAGTTACACTTAGAGATGATCGTATAATAGCGATTTTTGTTTTGGGTGGCCAATATCATGATGATATTTGCACTTCTATTATTTTCTATTTAGGTAATAAGGTGAACATTGCTATTTGTATACGTCACATCTTCTGTTTCAACAACGTGTTCTGCTGGAAATTGCGATATTACAGTATATAGTTCCAATTAACTGAGTTTTATGAATTCTTAAACTTACTTATAAACAACCAGTATCAGTATTTTTTTTAACGAAAATTCGCTTCTATGGCCAAGTTGGTAAGGCGCCACACTAGTAATGTGGAGATCATCAGTTCGACTCTGGTTGGAAGCATATATTTTTAACATGAATTTCAAATTTTTATCAGAAAAGTGAGACTAATAGTCCACTAGTACTTGTTAATGTCACTTATTTATTATGTAGACAATAAGATTAAATTTATATGAATAAAAGAACGTGTATTGAGGAATCTAATATATATATATATATATATATATATTTTCTTATTAATTATTACATAGTTTTTTTTGTCTAGATTCCATTAATATGTGATGATATCTAAAGGTTATCGTTTCGAATAATCTTTTTTTGGGTATTAGGTAAATTGAAATGAATGAATATATTGAGTTTGTAATGAAATGCCATAATTTTAGTGAAATATAAAGATTGTTTCTTTTTTAGGATATCTACTATCTTATTTTTCCAAATATCCTTCATATTCACCATCTTTTTTTCCGTCATCTGGATTAACTATTCTTAATTGTCTGTCTTCAACTAAGAATGGGATCGAGGCAGTACTAAATCTATCAATTGGATGAACCTTTTGAAGATTTTGATTATCTCTTAAAGCATCCAAAGGAAGAGGCTCTTTCAAAACAAGCTGATCAGCAGAATGCATAGTTGAGCTACTGAATGTCGATGAATCTGACTTAGAATGCGATGAAGCAGATCTTTTAACTCCATCAAATGAGAAATCTGAATCCGTATCTGTTGAAACTGTAGCATTATTATTTGTTTTATGCCATTTATATGAGGCAGCTCTATCTGGTAAAATTATTGGATTGGCATCAGCATCACCATAAGAATATGGCTGATGCTGTTTACTCTCTTCTATATCTCTTTCTTGGACATGTTTTCTTCTTCTCCAATAAATGTAAATTAAAACCGCCATAATGAAAAATGTGGCAAAAACTACACCAACAACAATACCAGCAATAGCACCATTCGATAATGTGCTTGAACTTGAACTACTATTCTTTCCATTAATAGAAAGGGAATTTGAATTAGGAACAGCTGTGGAGGTAGCAAATGTTTCAGTCTTTGTTACATATATTAGTATTTGTGAACTGCTGTCCGATGCTGTAACAATCGAGGTTGTTAATATTTCAGTGGTAATCATTGTTGAAGTGTAAAGTGTCGATGAGTGAGCATTTGTGTTAGAAGATTTACTGGAGCTAGTTGTCGTTGTATATACACTCGAACTTGATAAACTGGAAGTTGAGGAATTCTCAGAAGCTTTTGTTGGCGATGTCTCACTGGTCAGTGATGTGTCATCAACTGAACTTGTTTGAATTGTCGACGCTTGCGTATTCGATATAGTACTCGTAGTTATATATTCGCTTGTCGACGGTATGGCTGCAATGTTGGATTTTGAAGCTAAATCTGAACTTGTCGTTTGTTGAGAATTAACGTTTGAATCTGAAGCACCTACACTAACTGAGGAATCAACATAAAAATCAAAGTAAGTTTTACCACCACAAGTTTGGTATGGCCACCCATTACATTTAACGTCACAATTGCTTGTATCTGATTGTAAAGTAGATAAAGAAGATAGTATAGATTCATTATCACTACAATAACAACCTCCACCATCAATAAGAGCAACAAATTTTGACCCATTGCATTCAGATTGACAATATGATACAGATTGATAGGTATAATCACCCATAAAGGACATTAACGATACCAATGAACTTGAATCATAACAGCCGTGGTAATTGTAAGAAACTGCTGATACCCAATTGGAATATAATAATATTGATAAGCAGATAAAAGATTTCAACATTTATACTTTTGTTTTTTTTTTTGATTTGTTCTTTACCTGTTGAGGTGTCGATAAATAGATGAAAAGGAATAAAAACAAAATAACAGAGAGGATTTGATTGTTTTTTTGTTATTAATAATCTTTGGATTCCATTTGAGTTCTTAAGAAAATTATTCAAATATTCTTTTTTTCAATTCTTGTTGAGATCTAATGTTAAAAATACTTTATCTCTTCAATATTGAATATTCAAACTTCTCCCCTTATGTCCTCTATTTTTTCACAAAATATTTCACAGTTTCATTAAAATGTATCTTAAATGAATATAAAATGAATATAAAAGTGATAATAAGTTCTAATATTTATTTAATAATACAATCTATCTTTTAATTTTTTGAAATTGAATATTTTAAAAGTCTATATAAAGAATTGAATTGAATTGAATAGAATATGATATGTAAATATCGAAAGTGATAATATTATTCAATTATAATAGATCAGTTGTCTCTATTGCATCTTTCTTTGTTTATAGAGATGCTAAATTATAGTAACATCGTTACCCAATGCATCGAGATATTTTTCCACGAAATGTATTCCTCTTCAAAAATTTCGCATAATATTTGAGGTTTCTGCGCAGATTTAATGAACACCACCATTCTTCATGTCCCGAAACAGATACGAAACAAGGTCCCTTTTTGGGTCTCTCGACACGCTTGCTCGAAAAAAAAAAAACATGTCCACCAAAAAGGAAATATCTATCCCAAATAGGAACATACGTATATAGTGATAATTTGGCGTTTTATTTTATTTTCTTTTCTTTTTCTTTTGAGTCAAATGAACCCTAATAAAGACCTAATAAAAGTTAGGGTATATATATTTTTGGTTAGGGCTTCTGTTTTTTTTTTTTTCTTTTTTCAACTACAATTTCATTTCTTTTTTATGTTGGGAAATTTGCGATGAGCTAGACTGATATAATACTATTTGGAAATTGTTCAAAACCTATATGCTGAAATGGGTTGATATGTTAATGAATAAATGATTAGTTAAAATGTGCTGTGTCATTTATTTGCAACTTTAATATACATATTTAAATAAAAGTTGTTTCTTATTTTATTTAGTGGTAGATGAGAACCTGTGAGAGAAGAGACCTTTAACCATTTTATTTAAGCACCATCATGTCGAATTCTTTAAAAGCATTAGATAAAAAGATTTCGAAGAGAAAACAAGTTTATAAACCATTATTAGATAATCCATTTACCAATGAGTCAAAGATATGGCCACACGTTAGCGAGCAGCACTTGGTTTTACAATTATTAGAATCTGACGTACTCTCCATTTGTAAATCAAATGGCAGGACAGATACAGGGAAATGGCCCTTAGATATAATGTATTCTTTTAATGAAATAAATGAGTATCTTACTTCCGACGACTCTCAAGATGAGGTTCTATTATTTTCATGCAATAGGGATCAAGATATCCCATCGGTACTCATTCAGCAGGTACCGTTGATCAGCTACATGTCTAAGACGACAGTGACGTTAGTTCAATTACCAAAAGATTCTGCCCAAATTATTGTGGACGCATTGGATATTAATAAAAATAGTTTTGATGGATTATTGATGTTGATTTGTAATGATAAAGTTAACAAGCTCTTTATTGAAACTGTGAAATCAAATATTCAGAAACAGAATATACCTTGGTTGAATAATTTAAAATATCAAAAAGCAGAAATTAAATTATTGAAGACAACAATACCAATTATATCAAAAACCAAGAATAAACAAGCAAATAAACAAGCAAATAAACAAGCAAATAAACAAGCAAATAAACAATCAAATAGAAAAGATATAACGAAAAAACTTAATAAAACAAAAGATTAACACTAATTATTGCATCACTAAAAAATGTTAAAATAAGAGAATTTTAATGTGAATATATAAAGTATACTATGAATAATATTTATCCCGAATGTATATTTTTTAATATTTACACTATCCTATGCAAATTGAAAAAAATTCAATAGACAAAAGGAATAATTTTGTAAGGAACCTTCTTTTCATATTCTTCCCAATCTTTGCCGTACTTTTCTCTACACTTTTGTTCATCTCTTTGTTGGCGATGTAATAGTAATGACATAAAGTAGGCAGAGTAGTAATAAGTCAAAGGAGTTTGAGTCCAAGTAGTTAGACACCAACTCAAAGATATAATCCAATCACCAAAATAATTCATGTGTTGTGATTTAGCCCACCAACCATCACATAATAACTTAGTCCCACGTTTAGTTTGGATACTCTTCAAATGAGCTAATTTACCTTGTCTGAAGTCCGATTTTTGTTTGTTAGCTGCACGGAAAATCCAGAAACCTAAAACCATTACAGAAATGATAATAGATAATTTGACATTGCCTAATTCAATTGGAGAAACGCTTAGATATCTAGCTTGTAAAGAATAAGTAAAAGGAACTAAAGTTAAATCACCAAATGCTAACATAAAACCAAAACCATCAGTTGTAATATCCATCATGGTCAAAACACCTTCTTCATTTAGAACACCATCAAAAATATAGAAACCTTGTAAACAGTTAACCAAGATCAAAGCATCATTAAGTTTACCAGTTTCCAAATAATTGTGATGAAGACAAGACAAGTTAATCAAAAACCATAACAACATACCGGGTCTTAATTCTGAAAACATCTTCAAATCTACAGGACCAATTCTTGGATTTAGTTCTCTACCGATGAACCAGTCGTATATAGGGTTACCAGAGTTACCACCTAAGGCTAATATTTTCTCATTTGTTTTATCACCATTTTTTTTAAACAATGGAACAAAACTTGCGATATAGCAGTAAGTAGATAACATTATGGAAAATAGAATTGTTATTATACATAAATCAACTTGATGCTCATATAAGTATTGTAATTCTGGTAAAGAACCACCTGTTAGTTGATATCTAAAAGCTAATACTAATATCAGAGCTGCTGAAACAGCAATACCATTAATCTTATATGGTAATTTAGTGCCATCTCTCAATTCTACACCATGAATCTTTCTACCTGGTAGTATAGTATCAAAAATAGCTAGAATGACATACCAGAGAATATAGTAAGTCCACAATTCGCCATTGGTAATGTAATAACTAACTGGTTTAATTCCATTCCATAGTTCAACAAAATCGAAATTACTGAAAAAACCTGTAATATGGTAGTCTGGTCTAATCATTTGATTTAATAATACTGTTAAAACAGGCAAACCAATTGAAATACTTAGAGCTCCAATAGCTCCACCGAATTCAAATTCAGTGGTCTTTGGATTCAATTTAGAGACCATTGTTATTGGAATTGTTGCTTGTTTTTTTTTTTTAAATATCTAATGGAATATTCATTTGAATGAAATAATTAAGTTAAAAAATATAATGTCTAACTAACTTGTAAAAGACACAACTATTTATATTTAACAGCATTTTCGTATTTATATTAATCATACTCTTAGGGAACAGAAAAAAAAAGCGATGCTAATGTAATTCGTGAAAAGGTCGAATCATTCCTACGTTTATTTAATAGGACAAATCAAATCAAAAAAATCCGAGCTACAATTAAACGAGGTCAAAAATGAAAATGAAAAGTCAATTGCAATCTCCCGCCCCACCTTAAAATCTTGAAATCACAGAAGAATGAGTTTCGTTTACTAATTTGGTATTATTATCTTTGTTATTGTAATTAATTTCTTTTTTAAAAAGGTTAGTGAAAATCATAAGGTAATCATCGTCTATATAATTCCTTTGAAAGGCATTCCATTATTGCCATGTTCACAAATAATAATAACCTTTCTTCTATACCTTTGTTTTCATCAGTGTTATTAATGATCGTACCTAGTATTGGTAAAACACACTTCTCTTTTTTATTTACTTTCCCATTATTAATTAATACACCTGTGTTAAATAATATTATGTCGTTTTGTTCATCCCACCATAAACCAAAGGAGATTGTAGTGTTTTTGAGTTCACTATATCCTAAATTACATTCCAAACGGCGGCTAAACTCATTAATCGAATTTGTTGAAGAGCCTCTCATAATAAAGAGTTTTGTCCAAAATGCTGTTGAGATTCTTTTGATTAAAAGTCTAATCGATATACGTTTTGTCAAGTCTATATTTTGCGCAATTTTCAACCATTGTAGCCATCTTATAACTATTTCTTTTATAAAGACATCGACATATGATTGTAAGATCTTTTTAACATCTAAGAATATGTTGGAAACTGATTTTTTTTCATGTTTTTCAAATATCAATTTCAGAAAATAAAGATGGTTCTTAATTAATTTAGGGACACCTTGACAGTTAAATGATTTATTAATGTAAAGAATTTTAGGAAACAGTGAGATACCGACAGGCTTCTCATAAAAAACTATGTCACTAATTGTCTTATCTGCTAACCCATCAGACCCATCACCAAAATTATTTAATTCACCTTTCAACTCTTTCGAATATTGTAAATTAAAATAATTAATAATATTTTTATTATTCTTTTTAGAGTAACAATCTTTAAATATTTGAAATGCTCCCATATCTTGATTTGTCTCCAAATCTTCATCTGCATTAATGAGAACATGATTAAAGACATGATATATCGTACCAAATTTCGAAGAACCTTTTAAAACCAGTTCATTTAAATTATGAGAATATACAAAATCTGGATAACAACAGTTCAAATATTCATCTTTTGAATCGGCAGGCGTATTAACAATTATTTGCTCATCTTCAACTGCTGTCACGTCATTTAAAGAATCCATCTTATTAATGAAATTCTAACAACTTGTGATTAATTAATTGACTGAATTTTTTCGTTGATCATGTAGAGACACTTAATACTTTTAAAATTATGTAAAGAAAACACTACACTTTTTATCTTTATGTGAATCATTATAGGAAGCATTTATATATAAATAATATTATAAAATTAGCCGCCAATCTATTTCGTTTTTATTTGTTGTCTGTTAAGAGAATAAATCATTTCAAACGAAAACAATAGAACAGATAAATCATTTGTAGAATTAATTACTATAGAAAGAGTGAATTGAAGATATTGGATTGAAACAGTTTACTTTCTGTTTTGCTATTGACCACTTAATTAGGTCAATAGACACAATAGTTCAACGAAGGCAATTAATTCATTTTAGTTTAGTTATTATAATCATAATAATAGTACGTTAAAATTTTAAAAGTGCGATAAATTTTCAGTGTGAAGCTAGTTCAGCAATTTAGGACCTGCAATAGCTAACAAATTATTTATATAATAAGAAAGACATTATAATTTCGATAACCTGTGTGCAAATATAATACCTGCTTATCAAAGATGGCATCCAGAACATTAGATAGAATAATTGAATTAAGAGATTCATTGATTGAAAATTTACAAGAATTGAAAAATTCACATATAGATAGCAATGAATTAAGTAATTTTAAATTTAATGATTTTGACAAGAGACAGAATAAGATTCAAAGTAACTTAACAAATATCAACATTATGATAATTGATTTTGAATCTAAAATTAAGACTATAGTCGTAGCAATGAATAATGAGTTTAGGGGTTTTAAAATAAAATGGCAAAAAGCATTGAAATATAATAGTCCAGATGAATTGTCAATTATTCAGTTTGACAAAGAATATTTAGATCATGAAACACAATTAGAGATTACTGGTATTGTTAAAAAACTAATAAGTGAAGTTGATTGGTTTTCAGTGTTTAAGGAAGATTTCAAACGAAGTGTTAAACAATTACATGATAAAAATACACTTGAAATAGATGAAAAACGAGATAAAATGATAAAAATCAATTTACTTGACCCTCATGATGATAATTCTTTTGATAAGAGAAATATTGATGGCTCTACAGAAAATAGAAATAAAAAATCATGGACTTTTGAAGATAAAGGTGTGACCACTAAAAACAAATTATTGAATGCTACCAAAAAATTAACAAATAATTTAATTAAAGGTAATCAAATTTTGCAATCAAGTGTTTTGCAAAGCAACCTAAATTTGGATGAATTAAAACAACAAACCCAATCGATGCAAAAAATGAATGATAAATATATGCAATTTGAAGTTGTATTTAATAAAACGTATGAATTGGTGAAAAAATTAGAAAAAGCTTCAAATCAAGAAAAGAGAGATGTATACCTGTCACTTGGATTTTTGGTATTCTGTATATTTTGGGTTTTGTGGAGGAGAATATTTAAATTACCAGTAAAGATTGGTTTATGGCTAATTTTTCGATTTTTCAAATCTCTATTAATCAGTATTGGATTTGTTAAAAATTTATCAATCAATCTAGACAGCAATATTATTACTCAAGAAACAATCAATTCAATAGTGTCTACGACGTCAAGTGCAACCACCATGGTATCAAGCATGACAATTCCAACTGTAATAGCCAATACAACCGATATCGAAAAAAATATAGAGCAAGTTGTTGGTGCCGCAATGGATCGGATTTTAGCGCACGATGAATTATAGCCGGAATTCAATAATTAAATTGTTCAACCATTCATACTCACATGCATATAAAAAAAATAAAATCATTGGGATAATAATATATATATTACAATATAATAAATATATAAGCATAAAATATACAAATATGAACGTCCAATCAATTACATCTCATCATCATAATTTAATAAATATTGCAATCAATATACTTTCTAATTTACCCGACACACTACCTTCTACTTTATTTCCTTAACGCACATAACAGTGAAAGAAAAAATTATTAGAAGAATGAAAAATTTTAGAGATGAGATGAGATCAGATGAAATGAGATGAGTTTTTAATATATATCTCTATAGTATAAAATGTGGGAACTGTCAATTAAAAGGAGGCTGTATTTAAAGAAATCATATTCAATGCTATCATCACATCCATATATTGTTTATTGTGTCTTTATATACCACAAGAGTAGTTTTCAAAGAAATTCTATTTGTCCATTTTGAAGGAGATTTTATTTTTGGAAGAATAACAATATTATTTGAATCAAAATGGTTTCAGTTACAAAAAAATCTAAGGGTAATAACAAACGTTCTTCGAATGGTAGTTCATCTAAACCAGCTAAAAAGGCAAGAATCTCAGTTGATTCATCCGATGAAGATGAGTTAGATAATGGTTCTTACGAAGAAAATTCTTCTGATGATGCCTTAGATGATGTTATCTCCGAAGATGAAGACGATAAGAAAGTTGATGAACAAATTGAAGAAGAAGAAAATGATGATGACGAGTTAGATGAGAAAGATGACAGTTCAAAAGATGCAGGTGAAGGTTCTGGTTCTCATGCTGAGCAAAGAAAATTATTAAAAGAAAGAAAAATGCAAAGAAAAGGTGGTTCAGAAGTTCAACATATTAAATCTCTATGGGAAAGATTACGTGTTAAGACACCACCAATGCCAAAACCTGTCCGTGAAAAATTATCTAATGAAATTTGGGAATTGGCTAAAGATTGCATTAGTGATCTAGTTTTGAAGCATGATGCTTCCCGTGTTGTTCAAACTTTGGTTAAATACTCACCAAAGGATCGTCGTGAACAAATTGTTAACTCTTTAAAAGGTAAATTCTACCAATTAGCGACTTCTGCCTATGGTAAATATTTACTTGTTAAATTGCTCCATTATGGTTCTAGACAATCCAGACAATCCATCATTGACGAATTACATGGCTCGTTAAGAAAGTTGATGAGACATCGTGAAGGTGCTTACGTTGTCGAAGATTTATTTGTTTTATACGCTACTAATGATCAAAGACAACAGATGATCAAGGAATTCTGGGGTTCCGAGTTTGCTGTTTTCAGAGAATCTCATAAAAATTTAACTATTGAAGAAGTTTGTGAATCTAGCATAGAAAAAAGAAATATCATTGCTAGAAATCTAATCACTACCATAACTGCATCTGTAGAAAAAGGTTCCACTGGTTTCCAAATCTTACATGCTGCTATGAGGGAATATGTTAAAATAGCAAATGAAAAAGAGATTTCTGAATTCATTGAATTATTAGAGGAACAACTAGCTGAACTAGTACACACTCCTGAAGGTGCTGACGTTACATGTACTTTAATTGCCAAAGCAAATGCAAAAGAAAGAAAAACCATTATCAAATCTTTAAAGGGTCACACTGAAAAATTAATTAAGAATGAACATGGTAACATGGTTTTCATTACTTTATTATTATCTGTGGATGATACAGTTTTAGTATTTAAATCCTTTGGTCCATCAATTAAGGAGATTTTCCCAGAATTAGTTATTGATAAGTTTGGTAGAAGACCTTTGTTATATATTCTTTTGGGATTGGATGGTAAATACTTTTCTCCAATTCTGAAGAAGGATTTGGAAAAATATATAAAAATGGCTGAAGCTACATCCAAAAAACCTGCCGAGACTAAAAGATTGGAATTACTAAATAAATTTGCCCCATTATTTATTAGTTCAATTACCAAAAGTTACTCTGAAATATTAGCTGAGAACTTTGGTTGTCAATTCATTTCCGAAATTTTATTGCATGATGAATTATACGAACTACTATCTGAGAAAGATATCAAGAACTTCAACACTATTATAGAGAATATTATGACAACATTCAAAGGTGATATTACGGAAGATGATCATCCAATTCACAGACCATTTTCAACCAGGTTATTAAGAGGTTTAATCCAAGGTGGTAAATGGAATAATGCTGAAAAGAAAATGATTCCATTATCTAAAGTTCAAGGATTAGGTTTCCCTTTTGCGTCTAAATTCTATGATGATATTATCGACTCTTCTAATTTATTGGACTGGATCAATAACAAAGATAGTTCTTTTACCATTGTTGCAATTTTTGAAACCCTAAACTCGAACAGTACAGCAGCAGAAAGTGAGCAATTTTTAAAGGATCTTAAAAGCGTTATAAACAAAATCGATACTGATGAATCTAACAAAGGTGCCCAGTTATTAATTAAACTAGCCAAATGATTCAATTAAGCATTAAATTAGGAATGTATCTAAAAACAAAACTATTACCGAATCTTCCCGGTTACTCTAGCATAATAACATTTTTATTCCCATTATTTTTACCATACTTAATTTTATAAGATTAGATATTGTTGTATATTAAATTAAAAATTAATTTGAAAGAGCACTTAACACACATATATCTTATACTTCATGGATCGACTTATTCTATTCATTGAGTTACATCATTGGCTTCTCCTATATACCCTTCTTTCCTAGAAGGTTTGAAATTGAATGCCGCTTCTATCTTAATTCGGGTTCTGATCTTATATTGAAAGAAACGTAGGTATCGAGCATGTCTCATGAAATAAATCAGATAAAACTGAACCAGCTAAGATACCAACATTGATTTAACATTAAATTGGTTATGTATTATTGAAAGTTTATATATTAACTCATCAGTGTGGGAGAAGTAGACCATCATTCATATGAAAATAGATAAAATTAAATAAAGCCCTTATAAGATTATTCGAAGATAGTTATGTCTGAAGGGAATAAAGTCAATACAGATATGAAAATTGAAGAAAAAGAAAATATTATTAGAAAAGAAGGAGAGGAAGATTTAGATAAACAAGCAAATAGTTCTGGAAATGTTGTTACAACTGAGAGTGAATTAGCGATGGCAATTAATGATCAAGACGAGAATAATCAACATACATCTATTGATGAGGTTAACAAAAAAATAGGGAACTCTGCTAGTAGCAAAGGTTTGGATGACTCTTCAGAACATAATAAGGTAATCGATTTGAATGATAACAAACATAAAACATTATTTACAACGAATAACAACAAACCGTACACATTTACATTGGATGATGAATCATTTTTTATCCATACACTTATAGAACATATTCCTGAAGAATTAACATACACATGTTTTGAAGCATATGAACAAAATTTGTATTTAGGCACAACTTCTGGTGATCTGTTGCACTATTTTGAAATTGAGAAGAATAATTATATGTTAGTGTCTCAGACTAAATTTAGCTTAGACTTTGAAAAGCCTATTGATAAAATAATTTTGTTACCTAATATTGAAAGAGCATTATTACTCTCAAACAATATATTAATTCAGTTTCTGTTACCAGAATTTGCACCTGATCCTAATGTTAACATTATATATAATGTTTCAGATGTATTAATAAAATCTTATTCAACAAAATCAACATCCTATAGAGCATTAATAATATCGGAAAGGGAAGTTAAAGAATATAAAATTATGTCAAATTCAAATAAATTAGTTAAAGAGTACCCTTGGAAATCAATCACAAAGGCATTATTATCTGGTAAAACAATGATGACAGCAAAGGAAAATAACTATAATTTAATACAACTCGATAACCAAGATGAGTTACCTTTATTCAAAATAAGTGAATCAGAGCTAGAATTCAAACCTTTGATATCAGTCAATGATGATTTTAGTTTTAATGTCGTAACAGGTAGTACTTCCATGGATTCAACTGCAATGATATTTAAAGTAGAGAATTCTGGCCAAGTAGATGATGGCACAATCATATTAGATAGGTATCCTGAAGATGTGTTATCCCAAAATCCATATATTTTAATTAGTTTTGATAATAATGAAATCCATATATTCAAAGAACTTCCGAGTGGTGAAACAGTTATAATACAGAGGATTACAAGTAACTCTCATTTTCTAATGACTAATAGTGTCAAAAAATTTGAGTGTTCTAATGTGGATGAAGCTAAAACAATGAAATCATTAGTAATAGAAAAATTAAGATTAGCTCCACTGGATAGAAGTGATGAACCATTTAGAACTGAAAGTGAAATATCATACATTAATAGCATTTTCCAGTTAAAAACATCATTAATATTATTTGGTAAAACTGGTATTTACTTACTAATTCAAAAACCTCATATTTTAAAATTTAATAAATATGATGAAGTTGAAATCCAAAATATAAGTAGATATCTGAGCGGATTCAAGAGTGACTTATCAAAATATGAACAAATAGAAAAAGATTATTTAACCACAACCAAAGTCTTATTATATACCTTACATTGTGATGCAATTGATGAAAACATTTTACTAAGATGGTACAGAAAAATAGAGTCCGTGGATATCAGATTACTTTTATATATATTAGACCTGAAATATTATGGTAATATATGGGTTTTCAATGGATTAAAGATGTTTGTTCACAATTTGAAATCATTAAAGTTAATACATAAAGTAAAGGATACAATATCATTGTTAAAATTAGTGAATAAAAAGTTAATGAATTCTTCAAGAAAAGAAGAAGTTAAAGATTATATTAATATTATGAAATCGATACAAATGAATATTTTTTCACTTTTGATAGAAAATAGTCAAGATATCGACATCGAGGTTTTTATTGAACCTGTATTACAAGAAATATTGTCTGTAATAGAGCAGGATCCAGACAAATACTTACTTTTATTAAAAAAGATTTATATTGAGAAGCACCAATACACGAAGCTCATTAATATTCTGAGGGAGAGACAGCAATTTGCAGAAATATTAGATCTACTTTTTTCGAAGGGTGATGAACTTCCAGAATTATATAAAACAAAAGTTTTGTTAGACGATCTTGTCAGCATTGCTAATTCTCTTCCATTAACAGATAATGTTATCAAGAAAATTTTGGAAATATTACGAGAGCAAAACATAGATAGCAATGTATTTACTGATAAATTGATCTTAAACATTGATATTAAAGTTATTTTTATTGAATATATTGGGCCTGCTAATGAATCTGATAAAGAGTTTCTATTAAAATATTATATGGCAAAATTAGAAAATAATATTGCTCATACTGATGTATGGGATAAAGTAGGACAATTTACATCAGAATATAGTAATGATCTAGACTACTTTAAATTAAATATATCTGATTATTTATTGACCAAAATAAAATTAGACCAAACACTGACTGAAATTTTAAATTATATTAAACAGATAAAAGCAATTTTTATTGATAATTTGGATGAGAAATTTGACATAACATCATACCTAAAGAATATTCAACGAATTGATATTGGAAATGTATTATTGCTATTATTATTAACACCAGAATTTATTAATAAACCAAGCGAATTATTATCTTCAGAGAATTTATTAGACTCATATTTATTATATAACGATTTTTTAAACATTGAAAGATTATTGACTGTTGATAATTATATGAAAGTGTTTAAGGTTTATTTGTCTCAATTCAAGAATCCAGAAGGTATCAGAGTGATTATTACTTTTTTGAAAAGGAACATTAATATGATCGAAAATTCGGACACATTAACTGATATCATATATTCATTACCTGATTCATATTCAATCATGTCATTAGCTGAAGTATTATTTCCATTAATTAAGAAAAAAGACAGTGAAGAAAGGAAATACTACCTTCAAAAGGCATTAGTTAAAGACGAACTATTTTCCCAAACGAAAATATTAGAGCATTTTTCCATTGGAGAAAGATAAAATAAATATAACAGAAATAATTAGTATCAAATGCATTAAGGTTTAAAAAATTATATAATTTCATAATTTATTTTGTCTATAACTAATTGGTTTATTAATTCTTGTTCATCTGATTTCTTACAACTATTATGACATTTTATTTGGACCTTCTCAATCATATTAATCGGAATATCATGAGGTGATAATACGACTCCATTTAATGACTTAACAAGCTCAAGTTGATTTATATTCTCCTGTAATTTCTCAATAAAAATAAATACACTACTTGAGTATCTCATACCACTAATAACACTAGAATCTTCACCTGTTATACCTGGGGATAAGTGAACATGGTTTCGTTTCATTTTTTTAATGAATCCTGATTTTAAAATAGCATTACAATTTTCGATATTAGTTCCATGCACAATAATATCTGGAAGTTCATTTACATTTTCAATCTTTTGTAATACTTCATTACTAGGCTTCACTGACATCAAAGAATGCCCTTGAGTTGCACAAATGTATTCTGTACCTTCTATTTCCTTTATATGAAATCTTTTTTTATCATTATTTTTAACAATATCATGCAGTTCCTCAATTGTACAACGATGAGATTTTAATCTGTTATGTTTCATAATCAATTCGACTTTTATGTATCCATTTGAATCTATCGGTAACTTTTCTTTGACTGCTCCATGCCTTAAAAGGTAAGATAAGGCTTTTGAAATCTGAACATTTCTTTTATTCTTCTCTGGCATTTTATTACTAAGTATAATTTCTTCAAATTACTTTAATAAAACACATCAGAATAGCGGTTGTTCTAGCTGTGTTATTACAAATTTTATAATATCTAATTTAAATATTTTAACCAGCCGTTTATTCCTATGGTTCAAGATCAAATGAGATGAGCTGAGTTTACTAATTAGCTTAGTTTTTTATAGTGGAGAGAGCACGCATACAACTAACAAAAATATCCATAGATAGAACCCACCTTTAAAATACAGAGCTTTTGTATGGCAAGAGATGTTAAAAACAACTTTATTATTGATATACATATCGGATATCACAGAATACAAACTGTCAATTATTTACATATGTTCAATTATAATTTTTTTAGTGATCTGTTAAATATTATATATACATGTATTTGATTTAGTAATAACAAGAATAACTTTTATTCCAAAAACTATTTGTTACCATCATGCCTTATTTCCCACTCCCACCACAACATCCAATTCCTGATGCTTTTAATGCATCACTAGTTGTTTTAATCGAATCATTATCACCTAATTCTGTGTCTTTGTGAATATTTAATTGGTAGGTATCTTTCCCGTCCTTGTCAACACCTGTTTTTTCACCTTGAACAAGATTTTTTCTTAGGAAATCTGAAACACCTTCAAGCAATTCGACTTGTTGTACTTTTGTCAATTTTTTATTTGGATTTAGCATACCTTCACGCATCCTTTGTCTGGCGGAAAGTAACATTCTGGTGTCATTGTTAAATGCGATTTTTGTAGCTCTAAGACCATGTCTGTAAGCAGTTAAAGCTCTCTGATTCATGCTCATGGTTAGTCTAAGTTTAATTTTTTATTTTCTAATGGTTTAAGATCTTAAAATGTTCAATGGAAATGAGGACTTATAAACAACTATACAATTATATAGTCCCTTTATAATAAATATATAAAAATTTGATAAGTTCAATATATTTCACTTACAGGATTTTATAAATTAAGAGAAAACAGTTAAACTTTGAAACTTTCTGAAAAAAAAAAAAAAAAAAAAAAAAAAGGAAATTTCCGCTATTCGAAGACATTGTCAGCCTGCAAAGTGTCACGAAATAGAGAAAACTGTGCTGTTTTGCAACTGTTTCTCAAGTTTTTTTTTATGAAACTGTATAATGTTGGTATCTTTTTAGGTTGAAAATCTTTAATTCACAAATTTAAGAAAAAAAGAAGCTATTTTAATTTTCTGTTCTATATCCTATGTTCAAAAGGTTACACTTGTAGAACAAAACCATCTCTCCATAAATAGAAGAGTGGATCCACTAACCGCATAACAATAATTTACTATCTACATGATTATACACACACTTTCATAATACCTTTTAAATCTTTATTGCTTTCAAAAAAAAAACCAAATCAACAACAAGAATGTTTTTTTTGCTCTGTTAATGGCTCATAGTTAGGACCTCAGGACGACTGACACTTCCGAGAATATCTCGACTTAGAGGCAATAAAACCAAATTTCCTCGAGCCATTCGACTTATTATGTACAATTAAACCGATTAACCTTTTTATTTTGATCGATATCATCACAATGGTACCCATAAACACAACCTCACAGACAGTACCAATCTTGTCCAAAATGTTCAGTTAGTTGTATTAGGAGAATGTCGTTTAATTAGAGAAAGAAAGAAAGAAAAACACACGGGAATCCCGCAGAAGGATGGCTCGAATCGAAATTTCAAGGCGAAACGAAATAAAATTTCGAAACTTTTCATTCGGTTCGTTTCCGCAAAAAAAAAGGAAACCCTAGGGCTCAAATAACCCTTTATTTAGTGGTCTCTCTCTTTTTCTACTTCTTTAATGGAAAGACAATTTTACTTCCAATTTAATTCTAAAGAAATAAGAAAAAACTTACGAAAAGGAAAAGGATAATTTAGTGAATGAAGTTTAGTTTAAGCATAATTATAAGAATCAACTAATAAGTATTATTATCTTTTTTTTTAAATTTTGTGCCTAAATTTGATTAGACTTATAAGGTTTCTATTTCAATATCCTTAATCACACAATCGGTATCTATTAAAATTGTTGCCTAATTTATAATCATAATTTATTGAATTTTTCATTTGGTGCTTCAAACATATATTGTTTAACAAACAGGCTTATCACTTATTATTTCAGTTTTTTAACGATTCTAACCTGAAGTGTGTTGTTATATCACTTTACTCAGAGTTTTAATAATTTTTCTAAATTAAACAATTGAGACTTCACTTAAAGAGCATCAAAAATAATTTGTAGTCATGAAATATAATGATGAATTTACACCTGGGAGACCTTTATTACCGTCTGATGAGGAACAACTAACTAAACAATTAGAAAATCAATTTAATAATAAAGTACGTAATAATCCTGAGAATTTACAAACCGAGGATGATATATCAATTCAAAAACGAAGCTCCTCTAGTACTCATATATATAGTCCAGAACTTTTAAACACAAATAATGAAGAACGTGCCTTGACTGACACACATAATTTCATACAGATGTACAACAAACAAAGCAAATTAAACTACTTTAATGATTCATCTCAAGAAGATATAAATGAAAATGACGAGAATAATTCGAATGAGGTGGACATTGAAGGCGAGGAAAATTCTGTTAATAACGATTCAGAAATAATAACATTGGATAGCAATGAAGTTTCCCTTATAAAAAATACTTCTAATAGTGATATAAATAACAGTGACGATAAATTGTTTGTGAATGAGGCAAGTGAAAGTAGCGGCGATCTATCTGAAGCGGAGGAATTGGAAATTAGAAGGAATTTAAAAACATCCAAACTACAGACGAAGAATGATCAAAATATAAAGAATAATACCAATATGGATGAAGAGATGAGTTTAAGTGATGAATTGAAAACACGTAGAGATAAATGGGCAGAAAGAGGTGCCGCAAAAATTGTACGAAATGTAGTAGATCCTCAGACTGGTAATGCCACAAAACAGACAATTACGAAAGGTATCAAAGACTTTAAATTTGGAGATACAATTGGAGATGGTTCATATTCTACTGTTATGCTGGCAACTTCAATAGAGTCTAATAAAAAATATGCCGTTAAAGTATTGAATAAGGAGTACTTGATTCGTCAAAAAAAAGTAAAATACGTGAATATCGAAAAGAATACATTACAAAGGCTAAACAATTCTAGAAGCATTGTTAAACTTTTCTTTACTTTTCAAGATGAAGCTCATTTATATTTTCTTTTAGAATACGCACCAAATGGTGACTTTCTATCAGTAATGAAAAAATTTGGATCTCTTAATGAAGAATGTGCATGCTATTATGGTGCCCAAATAATTGATGCAATTCATTTTATGCATTCCAAAGGGATAATTCATAGAGATATAAAGCCTGAAAATATTTTACTGGATAGTGAAATGAAGGTTAAATTAACTGATTTTGGTACGGCAAAAATCTTAGAACCAATAACTAAGGTAACAAGTAATAATGTCAAGGTAAATTCATTTGATTTACTGACAAGATCGAAATCATTTGTAGGGACTGCAGAATATGTAACTCCTGAATTGTTAAATGATTCTTTTACTGATTATCGTTGTGACATTTGGGCATTTGGTTGTATTTTATTTCAAATGATTGCAGGGAAACCACCTTTCAAAGCCACCAATGAATATTTAACATTCCAAAAAGTGATGAAAGTCCAATACGCATTTACAGCTGGGTTTCCTATTGTAATCCGTGATTTAGTTAAAAAAATTCTTATTAAACAACCAAATCAAAGACTTACAATTTCTGGAATTAAAGCTCATCATTTTTTTAGAGAAAAAAATTTTAGTGATGGTTCTATTTGGGATGATGATTCTCCTGAAATCCAGCCATATAAAATCAATGCCAAATCTATGCAACCAGTTCCTGAGTTAAAAGGTTATCCTGGTAAGAAACAAAATTTATCAGTACCAAAGAGACCGCCATCAAGAGTTAGTTCTGCTCCATCTACACCAGTTTTATCTGCAAAACCAAGTAATAGCGAAATTTCCATTAAAAACCCCAAATCGGAAATTGGCAAGTCACTTCCTTCTACAAGTACCAATTCAGGTAAAAGTTCCAACACTAGACGTACGAGTGGTGCAGCATCTGCAGCATCTGCAGCGTTAGTAAAGAAAACAACATCATCCAGTACTGGTGCTGGTCGTAAAAATAAGTCTAGAGTAAGCTCGTCCTCCTCTAGCAAGTCTTCAGTTTTAAGTAAGCATTCGAGTAATGTCCAAGATAAGGCGAAACTGCATACGATACCGAAATCCCCATCTACGCCTATTTTAAATACATACTTAAGATCTTCGCATTCGACGCCATCCAAAAGCCCAAACTCAACGGATACACTGTTAAAGAAGAAATCGAATGAATCAAAGAATGTTTCTAGAAGTTCTAAAGAATTTTCAAAGTTCTTAGTTGGTGCCGATGAGGAAATAATTAAAGAAGGGGATGTATATTTAACTGTTTTGGATTCTAATGTATTAGAAAAACGAGTTCACAAGGTCCATGGGCACATCCTAGATCCACAAAGCTTTGGAGCAGCAAGAACCACACTTCTGTCGCAGGTCGCCAGAAGTGGGGGTAAGACAGGGCTAAGAAATGAATCAACTCCTACAAGTCTTTCCGAGAACCAGTATTACTCAAGTTATTCTTGTGATTTAAAATCTATGGCTCCTGACTATAAAATTTCAAACGGCTCATTGTATATAAAGGAGGATGATTCTTTAGTCGTACCTTCTAAGTCACCTTCTCCATCTATAAGCACTGATGAGAGGGGATTTGGGAAGTTTAAAAAATTATTTCAGAAACAAGAACATATGAATGAGCCAATTTTCTTCGAACCTAGCTACAAAAGAAAATTTTTACTAACTTCACATAGTCGATTAATAATATTAACAAAAATATCAGAAGATGAATCCTCCTCGATTGACTCCTTTACATCTTTATTCAGCATCTATATTTCGCAAACGGGGCTTAAAGTAAAGGAACTTGTTATCCCAACTGACCTTGACAATAATTATTTAAACATTGGCGCAATTGTGACTCCATTTAAATCTTTTGTATTCAGCTGCACTAAACAAGACACTGCATCGTGGTTTATTAATCTTCGCAATAGTATAAGAATGAACCACGATCGTTTAGTTCTTATTTCCTCAACAACTTCTAACACTAATAAAGACCACTCCATTGCATCTCTATCTCCAGTTGTATCGAAAGATAAACCAACTTCTCTAGTTAATACTCCTTTGTCATCTGAGAACAAAAGCCCAAAAATAACTTCACCTGTTCCTCAAAGAAATTTTATAAGTTCGCCTTCAAGCCCAGCAGCTTCTCATAATGGTCGTCCAAGTAGGTTATTTGATTCTTTTGTAAGTTCCAGAGAAAAAACTAAGAAACATATTACTCCAGTACCAACATCTACAAAACTGGCTAATGGTCTTCCTTTGAAATCAGATCATAGCTTTGTAGGCTTAGGGTTATCATCTCTGCATAGTAAGATTACTAGACATAGTTCTCCACACCATTCAACGTCCTCTTTTACAAGAATAAATGCTCATCCTAAAAAATCACCAACACCCGTATCTAATTCGAAATTACAGGGTGAGAAAACATTAAGATAAAAAAGTAAATGTTTTATAACTTAAATAACTAAAGTATCCACCAATATATTTTTATTATACAATTTTTAAGATTTGAGTTATACGTATTTTGAAGAATACACAACCAAGTAATTTTTAAAATAAATATATAACTGGTAATAAAAACAAAAAAACGCAGTTAAGTATTTAAATTAAAACTCTTACTGGTTATTAAAATGACCTCGATAATAATTCCAAATAAAGTTAAATCTAAAAATATAATTATATACACTATTCAATGCTACTATCATCCTCATCATCATCCTCATCATCATCCTCATCATCATCCTCTAATTCTTCGATTTCTATATCAAAATCTTGCTCCTGTAAATATTTTTGAATTTCATTTAGTTTACTTGGATGACAACTTATGAAAACAGCACCATTATTAGGATTAAACATATTAACAATATATTTTTTTGTAACCCTCATCAAATCTTCAGCGTTGACAGTTGATAATCTTTCTAAGTATTTTTCATTGAAATCAGATCCCCTTTTCCTTAAAAATTGATCGATGTATTTTGATATGGCAAAATTAAAATAACTGCTTTCCATTGTTGCTATTCTATTGATGATACTGCTTAAAGCACCTTCTAATAACTTTGGTTCAAATTTGAGGTCACCACAAGCGTAACTGTCGACGATTTCTTTTGCGATTTCAAAACATTTAATTATATCCGTCCCTCTAGTAATACTGAATGTCCAAGCGTTGCTTTCTGTTTGTCCAATCATATTCGCCCCATAGGCAAGACCAGCACCTCTTATACCTTTCCAAAAAGGTCCTTCTACACACTGTAAATATTCTGAAGCTAATGAGACAGCAGCATAGTCAGGGTGAGAATAATTCATGTCAAAATTGATATTTGTTGATAAATTCATATAAGTCGAATCAGATGCCGGTGTAGTAATAATAAACGCCTTTTTCTTTAAATTTTTACCAAAGGAAGTTAATAATTCTAGGTGTCTTGGAATTGATGGCATTTTGTTATTCCAATCATCTTTTGGATTCATCAATTTATGATGCTTATTCAAATCTTCCCAAGGTTCAAAAAAATTGTTTTGAATTTTAGAAATATCTCCCAAAATCAGAATTTGATAATTTTCAGATTGATTTCTCAATTGGCTCCTCATTAGCTCAAGTTTTGGTAGTATGGTAATTTCGAATTTACCATCGTCTATTTCATTTAGCATTCGTTCAAGCTTATCTTCTACAAAAATGGCATCTGCAGATTTTTTCAGAGCTCTTGTATTAAACACATTTCTATTTATCAAAGATTCTAACATTGCATCACCTTCTCTCTTAAGTTCAACAATAGAATTCCAATAGTTTTCCAATAAAATAGTGATTCTTTTTTCATCAAATACCATATCGTATAAACAGTGTTTGATCCATTTAACAGCATCTGCATACTTAGAGGATCTACATCTGATTCTAAAATCAATCAAATCAGTGGTGGAACCTTGTAAACCCAATGAAATATTTGAATCCACAGTGTCACCTTTTAACTTTGATATAACGCTTTCGTATGGCAAGATGGTACCATTTTCAAGTTCCATTGGCATCGATAAAAGTTCATTGAATACATGGTAAAAGGGTAGCAATTCAACATCTTTTACGGACCACGAGTTAATTAAAACATGTAATTCAATAAACTGAGATTGAAAGTGTTCTGCATGAATAAAAAATGGAAAATTTTTGGGTTTCGCAGCCAATAGCTGTTTTGTGATCTCACAATTAAGATCATTTCCTTCAAAATTGTCGATTACTGTGATACCTTTCGTTTCAATAAAGTCCACACTCTTTAACGGCTCTTCAATAGAATATTTTTGAAGTAATTCGTTTGGTATTTCCTTTTCATTGTTTGAAATAGCTTTCTTCAAAATGTCTGTCAATAATGATTTTCTTTTTTCGTCAGCTATATACTCAGCTTCTCTATCAATAATTATCTCTGATTGTTTATCTTCATTTAATTGATATAACGATTTGCTTGGTTTACCTAATACAATAATTGGTGCATTCAAAACAAACATTTTTTTTAAATAGTTTTGCCATTTTTGTTCTGTCCATAGTAAAATTGTGTCGTAATCACTTAAGTTAACAAGGGTTCTTTTTAGAGATTCACCTTTTAGATCACCATATATAAAATCAGTGATTACAGCTTGTGAAATAATGCTATCACCATTTTTTTCACATCGAAGAACATAATCCCATTTACTATTATCTATTACTTGCTTCATTCTATCTAAATCGATTTTATGCTCTCTTATAATCTCAAGAACTTTTTCTTTAGTTTGATTAATTTTTTCTGATGGAATTCCATGGACACCTAAATTAATAATAGTCTTACTAAAATCGTCAGTCCAATAATCCACAGAGTTTGCCATTGGATCCTCGATTTCAACCAATATTTTATTTAAAGGAGCAATAGCAGTCTCTGTTAAATAGTCCAACAAAATATTTGTAGCTAAATCATCTTCATAGTTGAAATACGGTTCTCCAATCCAAGAAAAAAGTAACTCACTTTGACTTTCATCTAATTCTGGGAATTCGATTTCTGATTCTATTATTTCTTTTCTAGATTCAGGTATCTGTGATAACGAAGATTCGACAAAAGGTCTTTTCATAAAATCTGATTTGAGATTATTTAGATCCAGATCTTCTACATCCCATTCACCAACAATCTTCAATAATTCTTCTTCTGGAACATTACCTGATACAATAACACACAAATTCTCTTTCTTATAATAGTCACTATGAAATTTTTTAATTTCTTCATTTGTCAAGTTTCTTAAATTCTCAGTAAGACCACCAGTCTCCGAGCGATATCCATTACCTTCAGGAAACATCATACGTTGTTTCTCTAACATAGTAAGAAACCAATTCTGGGACTCAATGGCTTCCATCTCACTATATACAACACCTTTGTCAGTTAAAGAAGTGGGGTCAATGTGATATACCTCAGTGACATATGCATCATCGGTCAATGTAGGATTAATAATATGGTCCAAGTATATAGGCAAAAGTTTTTTAAAACCAGTCCAACCTGCACTGGTCAACATGTACACTGTTTGATTAGTGGCTGTCCATGCATTAGTGGAAGACATACATAAGTTACCAACAGTGTCTAATAAACCTTTATATGGATACTTTGGAGATCCCATAAATATTAAATGTTCCAAAGTGTGTGGAACACCAGAATCATCACCGCATTCAGTAGCAACAGCAAAATAACCTTGAACTAAAGATGAAGTTTTGTGATGAATATGGACTAATTGTAAATGAGATTCTTTAGAAACATATTTTGAAATCTTGAATTGTGGAGCATACTCCAAATTAAAACTTACTAACTTTTCCCAGGTCATTTCGCAGCGTTTTATTGAACTTCTATACATAAAATGAAGAATAATTATTTAAATGAAAAGTAGTTAAACTAGTATAAATCAATTAAATCTTAAACATTTTAACTTTTATAGTTGAGATGATGTGAGTGTACAATAATTTGAAGAATTTTTAGAAAAGTTTATGCCCTGGTCACATGATCTGTAAACAACGGGTGAAAGTGACAATACGTTAATTATGCAAGTATATAACAGAATAGAATCAATTACAAAAGGTAAGGTTAGAGTCTTCTTAAAACGTTAAATTTATTTTTAATAATAATTACATAACTATTGTAAAAACCTACTTCTGATATGGACAATTTACTTTGTAGTTGACTTAAAAAACTATGTTGCTAATAAAAATAAGAGGCAAACTAGTGCTACGGAATAAAAACCGAAATGATTTTATATCTTCGAAATTAACCATTAAAGTTATTTGTAACCAGCTTTAACAGCATCTGCATAGATTGGGTAATCAGTGAAACCTTCAGCCTCTCTAGTAAAGAAAGTATTTTGGTCTGGTTGATTTAATGGTAGATTCTCTTTTAAACGGTCAATCAAATCTGGATTTGCTAAGAAAAAGGAACCATAACCAATGATGGTCTTATCATTTTTAACAATTGTACTAACTTTTTCTGGAGATTGGATTAAATGACCGGTTCTAATAACGATACCTTCCCAAATAGAGTAAATAAAATCGTTTGTTCTACCAGCCTCATCATCTTCTTTTTCTGGTTCGATTAAGTGAATATATGCCAATCTCTTGCCATCTCTAGCTCTCTTTTCTAATTCACCAATGACGTATGCGTGGGCAGCCACAACATTTGGATCCTTTGAGCCAGTCATGTCACCGTAAGTGACATATGGGGATAATCTGATACCAACTTTAGATGCACCGACAGCTTCAACGACCGCATCGACAGCTTCTAAAATGAATCTAGCTCTGTTTTCAATAGATCCACCATATTCATCAGTTCTGTTGTTTGCTACAGAATCTAAAAATTGTTGTAGTAAATAACCGTTTGCTGCATGAACTTCGACACCATCGGCACCAGCTTCAATGGCATTCTTAGCAGCTTGAGCATATTCAGCAACCATGGCCTTAATTTCGGGAACTGTCATGGCATGTTGTTTGATACCATTTGCTTTACAAAGTTCTTCTTGACCTTCTTGATAAGGAGTAGCAGAAGGAGATAAATATTGTAAACCATGCTTAGCGATAGACTCTGGGGAAGCTTGTCTACCTAAACTCCATAATTGAGAGTAGAAATAAGATCCTTGATCATGTATGCCTTTAATAATTTTTTTCCAAGCTTCAATTTGTTCCTTTGTGTAGATACCTGGAGCATGGTCATAACCAGAAGCAGCTTCAGAGATAAAAGTGGCTTCAGATATTATTAAAGTACCCTTTTTCTGAGCACGTTGTTTATAGTATGTAGCGACAATGTCCTTTGGAACATGATTTTCTGGATTAGCTCTCATTCTGGTCAATGGAGCCATGGCAATACGTTGGTTTAACTTCATTTCACCAACAGTAATTGGTTTGAACAAGTTTGTATCCTTTAACTTTTCGGATGAATAAGCTTTAACGAAACTCATAATAGTAATGATTTATTTTTTATTAGGGGGGCTGAGGGGAGATAGAGAAAGTAGTTTTATAGCCTGCTTAAATTATTGAACTAGCTATTGTTATACTAACAATTGTACTTGTTTTATAAAAATATAGACTCTTATATAAATATTAATAACCAACTTATAAATATAGATAATATGATCAACAGGAAATAAAAATTGTATTTCAAATTTAAAAACACCCCCCATTTATATATTAAAAGATAACAATTCTTTACAATGTACGAAACTTTGCATTGCTTAAAATCTAACTATAATACAAAATATTCAATAGATGAGAATATGCACCATAAATTGATTAGGAATAACTATTATAATTAATCAAATTGTCTGCTGTACACGTTTTGTATCACTGCTAGGATATGAAATAAGCAATGTACATAGTTAAAAAAGGATACACACAGTTGCTAATGAAGTTTCCAATCTGTAACATCGAACATATTTACTAATTAATTAGTAAAAAAAAAGAGAAGTTGACAAATCTAGTACCGTATTCAAAAGTCTATTCAACATGCATCACAGAATAAAGATAGATTAATAAGTAATGAATTAACTAATAGAATTTTCGCTAATTGATTTAGAGATGGATAAGTTACTGAGAAATGTCAAGATAGAATTCAGTATAAGCAAGAGCTAGGAACAAGAATATACCAAGTAATAATACAATATTGAATTAACTGAATATTTTGGAATGCTCATATAAACTGTATTAAAATTAATGATAATCGGTATTAGTATATAGTCATCTTAATGTACAACAAGATCAGACTTGGGGGATTCAGGGAGGAAGTAAATGTTCTTCAACGATTGGTAGTTGGACCCTCCACTACACCTAGGACTTATTGTAATCCTCGTTCTATGTGAAACCGTAAAGTGACGGTGTTTTGAAGGTGGGTAAGATGGTGGTATATTATCATTCGATGTTGTTGTTGCTCTTGTTGTTGTAAGTACGGTTTCATTCCTTCTTTAGGTGATCGATATTGAACAACAACACTTCGAGAAGAATATTATGCATGCATAATCTTTGTGATGATATGGAAATAAAACAGTGAGCATTTCTTATTTCGGGCAAAGCGAAAAGGCAGCATTTCTTATTGTGGAAAACGGAAATAAAAAAATGAACGGACGGGGGAGAAAATGAAGGGATATTTCCGTTGGACGTCTGTAAAGATTCTTGCTATCTGTACGATTCTTCAATCTTTCAGGAGTTTTAATATGGTCGGTGGTTCATCTCGACTCTTCAACAATATCATGTGATATATACAACCATTGTATGGAATAGGTTAACACGTGAGATATTTTGTGATCTTAAAAGTAAAGGTGATGCTGTGTTAAGAGAGAGAGAGAGAGAGAGAGCGACTGTTTAAAATCAACTAGCTCATCGAAATGGATTCCGCATCGATATCTCTAAGATCGGCTTTCACATTCACAGATCTTCATCTAACTATTAATTTTTTATCTTCAATGGGTGATCTTTTTCAATATTTTGAAAATGCAATAGTTTAAATAAGAAGGTATTCGATATGATTAAAGATTTGTACATTTCAGTTAAGTTTGCAGTTCACACCAGGGGGGGGGGGGCAGGGGCGGTAGCGGGTCTTATCTATTAAATCTCAGATTCATATATGGTAGAGCTGTATTCAAGAGAATTCATCAATCCTTATGAGATGATGAGGGCTATACTACATACAATCTCAAGGCTATTGATTTTGTCAATTGCAAGGCTCATTATTCCTTCTTATAGGATGAGCCACCGGAGATATCATTTTCTTAAATCCTACTTCCTGACAACTTATCGCCGCAGTTTTTCTCCGACGGAGAACATAACAAATCCGCAGCGAAAACGGCGCTGGGGACAGAACAATAAAAAGAAATGTGAAAAATTATTTCCATTAGTAAGAGAAATTTGAAAAATTTTGAAAAATTTTGAAAATATTTGGAAGAGTTTGGAAGAGTTTGGAAGAGTTCTTTTACCAAAGTATTCAGTTTCAACTCGTCATTACAAGCTTCTCAATGACCTGCCTGATCACACGTTTTCACACTTCAGAAGCTTTTGTACTACTGGAGTTAACCAAAACTTCCAATTCTTACTGCACAATTTGAAATATTAGGTTTTATTCATTGAATATTTGAATTTACTGCTTATTAACAATCAATTAGTAATTTTAAATAGTCTATTTTGTATATACAATTGATTTCAAGTTGCTAATTGTAATTTCTAAATTTTTTCAATTTTCAAACATTAACACACCCTTTGAAATTTTATGGATTTAATGAAATTAAATATTTTATTATTATATATTAAAGACTTAGTATTAACGAAATCAATTTCTTGAACAATGTTGTAATTTTTTTATTTAAAAATGGACACTTGTATTTTTATTTCGATAGGTTGAAAGAAAATTATAATTACAACATTATAATAAGGATTCAATTTGGTTTTCACTTATACTTGTAACATTATTTGATAGCCACACAGGTACACATTTATACTCATATACACAAATATGTCTGCATTCACTCCAATTGAAGAGGCAATTAAACATTTCAAACAAAATAAATTTGTCATTGTCATGGACGATGAAAACCGTGAGAATGAAGGTGATCTAATATGTGCTGCTGAAAACATCACTTCAAATGACATGGGGTTCCTTGTTCGTCATTCTTCCGGTTACGTGTGTGCTCCAATGAGCAATAAAATTGCTGACGATTTAGACCTACCACTATTAAAGACAATGAAATACGAGGCTTTCGACGATGATAGACACGGCACAGCCTACACTATTACTGTAGACTATGAAGATGGTACCACAACTGGTATTTCATCCCATGATAGAGCATTGACTTGTAGAAAATTAGCAGACCCAACTTCTACTCCAAAAAGTTTCTTAAAACCAGGTCATATCTGTCCATTACGAGCTGTTGATGGCGGTGTATTGAAGAGACGTGGTCACACAGAAGCTGCTGTTGATCTATGCAGATTGAGTGGTTTGAAAGAAGTCGGTGTCATTTGTGAATTAGTAAAAGATGAAGATGGCTCTATGATGAGATTGGATGACTGTGTTGAATTCTCAAAGAAGTACGACGTTCCAATCATTACCATTGATGCATTAGTAGAATACTTAGAGAAACATTAGAATGATCTTTATAACATAATTTAAATAAAAAAAATACAATAAGTCAATAAATAATGTCATAACAGGGCGATGCTCAATGAATATAGTTCAATGGGTTTATAAAAGTAAAATTTATAAAATTCAATGTTTCTTAACATAGTAGGAGATAATCTAATCTTTTCAATATTTTTAAATTACAATTATAGATACTTAAATAATATCACTTAAAAGTTTTTATTTCTTTGGTTCTTTTGGAATAGGAGGAACTAGTCTTTCTCTTTGGCCACCAACTAATTTATGTGGTTTCATAAATTGTTCAAGAATTTCATCAGTGACTTTGTTTCTACGATCTTGATAGTCCTTAACAAATTCTTGTAATGTTTCAATACATAATTTCTTCATTTCACCTGACAATAACTCACCACTTCTATATTTATCAGCGGTTTCCTTTAAGAATTCATCATCGTCTTTGAAGAAGGACATATACTGGAAAGCAACATCAACATCTGGATTACCACCCAATTCTCTGTGTTGTTCCATGGTGGCTTGACCACCACTGAATGCGTGCTTATTAATCTTCTTTTGAATTTGTTTAGGAGTATCGGTTAAGAAAATAGCACTATTTTGGTCAGAAGCAGACATTTTGGTTGAAGAACCTTGTAGAGCTGGGAAGAACTTAGAATGTATTAAAGCTGGTTTAGTAAACTTTAATTTTTCAGCCACATCTCTACACACTCTGAAGTATGGATCTTGATCAATAGCGCAAGGAATTAAACATTGAGTCTTTTCTGGTAATCCTAAAACTTCTGGGAAAGAGCTTGGGAAAGCAGATGCGATTTGAATAGAAGCAAAATGGAATTTACCAATACAATCTGAATCATTGAAACCAAATACAGCCTTAGCTGTAGAGCCTGTGATTTGTCTGGAGACACGAACAACCGTTTCATAAAAACCACCACCCATGTACTCTAAATCAGAAAAGATGAATGTATTTTCTGGATTGAAACCAACAGCAATGATATCCTTAGCATTTTCACGAGCGAAATTCTTAACATCTTTGATGGTTAGTTTATGTTTAAATAAGAATTTTTCATCATCAGTCAATTCTATAACTAATGGTACATCAAATACTTCTTGTAACCATTTTGTGAACAAAAATGGAATCATATGACCCATATGAACAGAATCACTGGAGGGACCTCTACCAGTATATAAGAAAAATGGCTTACCTTGTTCATATAAATCCAAAATCTTGTCGAAATCACGTTCACTAAAAAATAAACCTTTACGCATGAAATGATGAGGTCTATGGCCAGTAACTCTCTCAAATCTTTCTAAAGTTTCTTGGTTGATTGGTTTGGTACCGAATTGACCAATCAATTTATCATAATCTATATTTTGGGCATTACCTTTTTCATCAACAGCACCTTCAACATCCCATGGTGTCACAACTTGGTCCTTGTTTGATTGTGCAGTATCCAATTTACTCATATCTTGAGTAACTTGATCAACTTCTTGAGCACTCATCCTGGTTGCGTTTTCTTTCTCAATGGTTGCTTTTTTATTATTGATTTCAATTCGACAATATAGATATATACTATGAAACTAATTAAAAAAAAATTTTACAAACTTTATGTTAAGTACAATATATTTGTTAAATATAGTCAAGATCCTAAATCATTATTTCACCAGTTTACTCATCGCAGTTGTTCTTGTTTCATCAATATTTTTTGTTTCGTCAAAATTTTTCAAATTTTGCATTAAGAATTTTTCAAAAAATGTATGTCATCGAATACCTTTTTTTAGATGAGAACAACAATAATACGACAAACAAAAATAAACAAGTCATTGTATTAATGAATGAAACATTATACAGTTCCATTCAAACAGTTTAGGGTGTTAGCTATTCCGTGGGGATTATAATTTATATTTTAAAAAGGGGTTTCTCCCTTTGTTAATTTTATTACAACTATCTCAGTTCTGTGTATATAAAAATACTTAAAAATTCGTAACAACAATAGCATTAATTAGATTTCTTTGTCTTTTTACAGTCGTTGCAATACCATTTACCTCTAGGTAAAGTTGTCAACCCAATACATGGTAAATGAAACCATTCCAATTCACAGTTTGCACCATCACATCCCACCATTTCACCGAACGCAACTCTATTACAGTAACAATATAGTGGTTCACCATATTCATTGACTTTAGGTTTTGGGGGTTCAGTTATGGTAACTGATTTATTCTTATCTTTTGATTCTTTGTTTATTTTACGTCTTTTTGAATCATTTCCTGTATTATTACCCCCCTTTCTTCCTGATATTGCGTTCGAAGTCGTTCCGGCTTCTTGGACAGTTGTAGTTGATGCATATGTTGAGGAACCGAGTGTTTTTTCATTTTTATTACTCTGTTCTTTAACTTCATTTTGTTTTTTGCTAGCTGCCATGGCTTCTCTTCTGGATTCACTCCTAGAACTTTGAGCTGATTTATGTGCATTGCCGGTCTTTGTTGTTTCGATTTTTTTCATCAATTCATGATGAAGATGCATAGCAGGGTGATTGTCCACACCGATTCTTAATTTTTTTGGGATTTCTTCATTCTTCAACGCAACCTCATACCCTAGCTCTATTCTATTTGTCAGGTCTTCCAATGATTTCAACATGATAGAGGATACGTACATTTTTTCTTCCAATGAGGGTATAAGTTCTTCAAATAATTTATTAATCCTCGTTAGATTCTGTAATTTATCTTGTGTACTCTCTTTATCATTTGGCACTATATTAGCATTTCTTTTTGTGAATTGAACAAATTCTAGAATTTGTTCATTTAGAGAAGGTAAAGTGTGTGTGCATTTTGCATCTATCTCATGTAGCAATGTTAAATATCTCGAAGTTTCTATTGGATACTCTTCTAATACATCAGAAATATCACATAAACCTGGAAACAAATTTGCAGGAGTGCTCATGTTATCTTTAATATCGTTATGGTAAAGGCAAAAAAAAAAAATGTCAATAATTAAATCGACGGTATATATCTAATCGAATTCTTGTTTATGGGTAAATATAAACGAGTTGCTCTTAGTTGAAGTAACTGACAATTAACTAATTGTAACACCATATAAATATTGCAAATATATCTTAAATACAAACAGTTAAAACTTCTTTTCATCATATATTCACACTTTTTAAATTTTATTATTGTGGGTTTTGAATTTTCAATTTTTATACTTCATCGCTACACAAGAAAATATTCCCCATAATAAGATATTTAAGGTAAAATAAAGGCAAAGATAATATAAAATAAAACCAGTTTTATGTTAACAAAAGGGTGAAACTTTAATCAAATATAATTTTACTGTAATATTTTAGTATTCGAATGTTTGAAAAGATTGGTGACTTCAAAATTTACTGTTTTGTTTAGTGGACGATGAACTGTTAAACAATTTCTTGCTGATTGTTAAATTCGCGATCGATACAAACAGATGCATATTATTGAGTTAATAATGATTTAATTTTCGTATTAAAATTTTATGTTAGATTTATTTACCTATTTAAATAGAATTTTTATTTTATTAATCTTTTTATTATATTTGTGAGAATAATATGGTCAAACGATTAACCGACATGGCCAACCCATCCATCTGGTTTTTTCAATTCGTTGACGGTATGGAATTGGACACCGCAAGAGAAATCTTTCCATGTGAAATCTAATTCTGGATTGCAACCACATCTATTTTCGAATCTGACGACATCGTCAATTGGACATTGGTGGAATGGATTGTGGAAGTAACCTAAATCATTGAAGTGATGGATTTCGTTACGGTCTAATAATAAGGCGGCAGCGATAGAATGAACTGGAGCATCACCCCATCTTTCGTAGAAGAAACCACCAGCTTTATCTAAATGATCAAAATAAGCAGAGTAAGCTTCTCCTCTCCAGAAGTTCAAGTCACCGATTTCGAAATTGGACCAGAAATGACAGTTGTTATAAGACTCACCGTCATCATCACTAATGAAGTCCAACATATTATTTTCATGTATGTATTCTGGATGTTCTGCCATGAAATCCTTTGTCGTATTCCACAAGGTCATGATAGTGGCGACGTATTCGTGAATGGAGATGGTGAAACCGTATTTCTTACCGTTATCCTTCATGAATTTGAAGATATCATAGTTGATATCACAATGTAATTTAATATCTGGTTCGATACGCCAGTAGTACTCGTATTCGTCCATGACAGGGTGTCTATAGAAGAAACCACTTTCGTATCTACACATATGTCTGTACGATTCCATATCACCGAAAATAATTTCAGCTTTTCTCATTTCTTCTCTGACTTGTGCTGCTTTCTTTTGATCGATCCATTCTGGGTAAGACCATTGCGATTCTGGAATCAATCCGTATTTTGCTTTACCACTCACCAAAGCCGAAGTGACTTCTTTAAAATCGTCCGAGAACAATTCTTCATTCAAGAAGACCCAATCGTAATTGAAATGTTTGTTGAATCTATCTTCGACTTGTTTGATAGCGTCTACCAAACTGTAAAGATCCTTATCTCTGACCAAAACGACCATAGCAGCCTTAACTCTTGAGGCAGAGTTTGAAGTAGAGCCGACTCTGGAAGAATAGATATAATCTCCTCTATCCATATAAGATTTACCTTGATGAGAAGGTAATGAATAAGTACCAGTTATGAAATCGTCTTTTTTCTGAAACAACATGAAAAAAGTGAACAGTACGACGACCATTAAACCGATCACTCTTGAATTTTGAAAGAAGAAGAACGATAACTCGCTCTCATTCTTTCTATATTTGCTCTTCTCCTTTGGTAACATTGAACAAAGAAAAGAAAAGAAAAGAAGAAGAATGGTTTGATTATTATAATTGGACCAGTGCTAAAACGATTCTTTGCAACTTGAAAAAAAAATATTCTATACCCTTATATCTCTTTATGTGAAGAAAATAATAATACCAACCCAAACCAAAAAAAAAAGAACAAATACGCAACTTAAAAGAAAAGAACTGTTTCTTATATATCCAAGAACGACATTAATCGCAAGAGAGAATGTAACAAACCAACAATCAATCCATTAACTAACCACTTTAATTCGAACACGATATACAAGAGAGAGATAGTTTTCTTGGCTAGAATGAAATTTTGACCATCGACCATTGACCATCGATCGATATTATAAGTATTATTATTATTACGGCATAATGAAAATAATTTTGAACAACGCAAACTTTTTTTTTTCGATGGTCGTTGTTGGAGTATGGATGGGTTCCGCGGAACACCCATACACCCACGGAATGGATGGGGGGGGGTAAAACCACTTCCATCATATCTGCGGCCAGTTCTCTGGGTCGAGTCCCAGTTGTCTCTCTCTCTTCCGTTCGCCTCCCACGCTGTCTTCTCCGGTGAACTCCAACCCGAACGGAACGACGACACACCGAAGAACGAGCGAAACGCGTGCCGGGTAACGGTTGTCAGCACTAAAAGAGACAACTACTCTCTCATTGAAGAGGAATCTGAGTTGCTTGTGCACCGACAGAGTCATGGTGCAACACAAGTATACCCAAGTATACCCAAGTACACCCAAGTATACACAAGTATACTTGGGTACACAATGCAAGGTTCGTAATACTACTACATTGATTTATTCGATTTCTCTATTTTTGTTCTTGCGATAAATATATATATACACACAGATAATTATTATCTTCATTCAAAATGAAGACCACATTTAACAAGTGTTTCTTGTTAAATGTTCAAGCCTGCGGCGGTCGGATCCAATCAGATGGCTTGCATTCCTTTCCACTTGTCTGGCTTGATTCTTTCTTGAAGGTCGTAGAACTTTGGTAAACAGGAGTTCGAAGACCAGGACATCGCAATGTAAGGGTTACAGGCACATTTGTTCTCCAATCTCATCTGTTTGTCCAATGGACATACCATTTCCATCGTATGCTTACTCAATTGATGATTGTACCCCAAATCACCGAAGTGGTGTACTTCGTCCTTGTTCAACAACAAAGAAGCTGCAATGGCTCTGAAGTCGTTGGCAGTCCATCTTTCATAGAACCAGCCATTTTGCTTGTCCATATGATGGAAGAACGCTTGGTACTGCTTCGATCTGAAGAACTCAAAGGAACCAATCTCAATACCGGCCTCGAACCCACACATGTTGTAGGACTTTCCTTCGTCGTCGCTGACGAACTTCAATAGGTTGTCCTTAGCCAACATCTCAGGGTTTGCAGTCATGAAATCGTTGACGCCCGACCACAGAGATTTGATAGCGGCTCTTTGTGTCTTTCTAGAGTGAAGGAACCCGTACTTGTTGTTGTTTTCCTTCATGAACTTGAAGACATCGTAGTTCACGTCACATGTCAGTTTCATATCTGGCTCGATGATCCAGTAATACTCATAGTCGTCGAACACGGGATCCAAATGGAAGAAACCAGACATATATCTCCAAAGCTGTCTAATCTTCAACAAACCTGCTTTTGGCACCTGTGCTTTCATCAACTCGATTCTCGATTGCATGGCTTTCTTCTTGTCCACCGAGTCCGGGACATCCCAGTGGTCCTTTGGAATCGTCGAGAAATGTACGTTACCAGTAGCCATTTCCCCGATGACGAATTTGAAATCCTCAGAGAATGGAATGTTGTTGATGAAAACCCAGTCGTAATTGTACTTCAAATTGAATCTATCCTCGACGTTCTTCACGGTCAACAGAACATCGTACAACTCCTCATTCTTAGTGACCATCACCAAAGCAGCCTTCTCCTTTGGCCCATCGTAGTAATTGTATTTAACTCTATTCGGATACAGATACTCTACTTCTTCATCTTCGTCATCATTGTAGAAGGACTTGCCAAAATAGTGGGAGTAATGGCCTACACCCGAGGAGCCGCTCATTACAAGGCCAGGCAGAGTATCCAATGCAAAATAGATTAAAAACAGCACCACAGCGACACCACCGAAGAACTTGTAAGTGCTCTCCCTGGTGTTGTGAGGTGGATATAGAACTTCCTTAAAACCCATTTGTGTGATTTTGTGCTTGGCGATCTTCCAACACACACACAACAATACACAACAAGAGATCTCAATATATACACGAAATACATAAAACATACACAAACATATATATATATGTATAACAATTTGTTATTACGTTATTATTAACACGTTGATAGAACTTTTCAGTACATTATATTTTTTTTTTTCAGACCTTTTTCGATCGTTAAGCACAGTGGGGAATGTTTTTTTTTTTTTGTCAAATTTTTTTAATTGCTGTCAGTTCTGCAAGAAGCTTTCTTTTGGTGCAAGTTGATGGGAATGTATTTGTGTGTAAAAGCATTAAAGCCAAGAGAATTTCTTAAACCGGTGGTGCTCATCAACGACAGTTTTTCAAGTTCATTGCTAAACGATGGGCTGTTGATGGCACATGAGATGAGCTTTGCAAGCCCTTACCCGAATGGAACTGTATCTGTGTGTGGACAACCCAATTAGACAATATCTCTACCAAGTATATATGTGTACTTGCCGTTTGGGGGAGGGTCCTATTAAGTTAATGTTTTAATTACAATAAGAACATTCGTTCGATGAGTGTTGCAATCGATGGGTCTTCTTGGGTGGGTGGATACACCACGGGTGCTACCCACCTGTGGTGTGCCTCACTCCGTTGGGCGAACAAAATTATTCTTAAAGGCGTTTGTTTGGAATTTTTCCTTCAGTGTGAGAAATTTTTCACTGCCTGAAAATATGAAATTGTATGGTTAAAGATGTAGCATATATATATATATATATATACTTAATGTAACTTTTCTTTGTAGACACCTTGTAACTGTAATTGAAATTGAAATTGTGATTGTTTAGTTTTCTCTACTCTGGAGATCGGCAGTGGCAAGTGCAATATGTCTGAAATTATTGTAAAGAAAAGGAGAGTGGACAACCATGCAATGACAGATGGTGCATCGCGTGAACCATCTGTATCAAACACAAAGAGATCTATCTCGTCAACTATACTGGATTTCATTAAGAAACCAATCAATAAAGCTGTGAGCAGTACATCTGTTGTGGAGAATAAACCCTTTAATACTGGGTCTACTCGCTTGCCCACAGAGGATGAACAATCTTTGTTGCTCTATGAACAAGATGTGTCTACCAACGAGGATGTTGAAACGGTGCAGAGACCTCCAGTGTTACCAATTTTACCGTTACAACGATTGTTGCTCTTGAGGGAAAGACAGTTGAGGAAAATTAGCAAAGTTCAAGGTCTCCCTAATGGCAACAGATCCTTATCGCAGAAACAAAATGATCATAAGATAATAAAATTGAAAAGTTTAAATCAAAAAAATAAAAAAAAATCAAATGACAAGAGAGGTGTTTGGTCTGTGAATTTTGAGTATAGTACAGATGACTTGGAGGTACCTACGAAGATTGGAGATAACTCGACAAATAACAAAGATCTTTCGAAGACAGCCGCCACAAATGTAACGACAAAACCGATTCTATCAATGTCTACAAATAAAATGACGGTGTTGTCAAATAGGGAGAAAAAATTATTAGCAAATGGAATCACATCCATGGGAACATCCAACAAGTCGAACACTGGAATCCAAATTAATGTCCCAAAGGGAACAAACCACAATTTAAAATCACAAATAACACCAACAATAGGTTTTGATTTTATTAGTACCAATGACGATCAAATTGAAGAAAAGAAACAAGATGAAAAATATGAGGAAAAAAAACCAGAAAGCAAACCATTATTCAATCTGGCAACAAAAACAAATGTAGAACCAGTTGGAAAGACACCAACATTCAGTTTTTCGAATCCAACAACAACAACAGAGACAAAGAAAGACTCGCCTAAACCACAACCATCCTTTACATTTGGATTAACAAAAAAAGAAGACCAAAAGAAATCTGAAGAGAAAAAAGTCAACTTTAACACAACTTCATCAACTGTTCTATTCAACCCACAAAAATCTGTTAAAGTTAGAGAAGAACCTTCTTCTGAAGAGGAGCCAAGTAGGAAAAGGAAGACGTTATCTAGTGGAACTTTGGATTTCACTTCCAATAAAGCTCAACCTCAACCTACTTTGTCTTCTTCTTTTGGTGCTCCTGTCAATAAACTAGCCGATGAAACTACCCAAAAAGATACATTACCTAAAAAAACATTTTCTTTTGGTAAGGCTACACCAGCCCAAGAAGAACCTAAGATTAAGATAGAAGAGACGAACGCATTACCAATAAAATCCCCAAGTTTTGGATTATCAGGTAATACTTCAGCTGAAGCCAGACCAACTTTCAATTTTGGTACTAATAAGAATATCAGCGAAAAAAATCCTACAGAAAAACCTACATTATCATTTGGCATCAATAAATCAGAGCCAGCTGAAACAACAACTAAACTAAAATTCTCATTTGGACAAAAAAATGATACAACACCTACAATCTCAGAACCAAAAAGTACTCCTTCATTTTCCTTTGGCTCTCAAACATCTCAAGAAAATACTTCGAAAGTTGTACCATCTTTCAATTTTGGTAAACCAGACTCTTCTAAAGCTGAAGAGGTCAAAACTTCATCTGGTGTGGACAACGGCACTTTATCATTGAAATTTAATTTAGGAAATGCTCTTGCTAATTCATCAAATAAACCATCGAACGGTCAATCTTTTACTTTTGGTAAACCTAATAGCACACCAACACCAACACCCACACCGACGGTAACTCCAACAGAACTATCTCACGATACCAAAATCAATCCATTTACATTTAACACTGGTAGTGGTCCATCAAACCCTGTAATAAATTCCATATTAACAAAGCCAGCAGAAAAACCAACAACTAGTAATCCATTATTATCGTCTGCCAATAATAACAATAACGATGTTTCAAGTGGTAACCCAACATTTAATTTTATGAATAAAAGTTTACCTCCTACATCTAGCTTTACCAGTCCGGCATTATCAAACACCAATACTACACCTAACCAAGGGTTTAAGTTTGGATTAAATTCAGCATCATCATCAAATGGACCAACTGCTTTTGGCTCAGCCATGAGCGGAACCACTACATTTAACAGTGGTACAGTTACAAATAACAATAACAATGAAGGAATGTTTGGGATGAATAATAACCAAGGTACGCAATTGCTACAACAAGCTCCTGCATTCAATCCTTCTAAATCAATTAATATGAATTTTGGTCATTCAGCAGCATCTAACCCAGCCTCGGTGTTTGGAGCCTCTGCACCTTCAACTGCCTTAACGCCCCAAGGGTTCTCTTTTGGTGGAATTAATAATAACAATCAACCTTCCATAGGATCTAGTTCAATTAATCAGGGACAACCAATGCAAAGGAGATTAGCAAGAATGAGGGCTCCAAGAAGATGATCAACAGTATCTAATCTAAGGATGAAATTTCAATTACTAATATCCTAATTGACATTTGGTAAAAATGAGTAAAGTGATCTAATACACTTTCATATCTAGTTTATTCCAACTTTTAGCATTAAATTAATAATATCTAAACTAATAATATTAAAATATATATTTAATTCAACTTTATTTAACATAAAAAATCACCTTTCTTTACATATTTTAGAGTGGTGTGCTTCTTTTGTGAAGTTCCGTTACAAACCCATTTTGGTTTAGCTCGAATAAGAGAAAATGGAATAAAATTAACATTGAACATAAGAATCCTTGATAACCGTAAGTAAGTTTTTGTTGAAAAGAACATAGTATATAAAAATTTTATACGTAGAACAAACAAACAAGTTATATTTTATCAGATTCATTCACAGTATACATCAAAAGCCAAGAGGACATCTAAATTTGCTATTGGAAATCAACATTTTAGAATTCATCGTAAATAATGGCTCCTTTGTTGCAATTAGCTTTGAGAAGAACTCTAAATAGATGTTTATCTAAGAAGAATTATAATCAATTATTATTTAGAGCATACTACACTCATTATATTAAGAACAAAAACCAAAATAGTGGTCAAGCTAAATCTAGCAATAGGGTTACTAATAAAATAAATACAAACCTTGCAATTTTAACTGGTGGATCATTGTTACTAGCATATCAATATTTTTATCCTAATAATATAGTTGCATTGGATACAATTAAAGGTCTCAGACAGTATTCTTCAGGTACGGGTATGGGGGATAATGGTAACCAAAATGCTAACAAGAACTCTGTTCTACTATTATCTGATGAAGAGGTTAACAACAAGTTGCATCAACTAGAAGAAAGTTTATATGTGAATAAAGGTAATGGTATCATCCGTTATGATGTATCACAGTTACCTTCCAATAATCCAATAGAGGATAATCATGTTGAGCAAATTATAACAGTGCCCAAGTATGACATAATAATGAATAAGCAATCTTCGGAATTAAATGAGAATGTAGACGATTTAGACTTTGATCTTTACTTTTTTGGTATATTTGATGGCCACAGTGGCCCATTTACTTCAGCAAAGTTAAGCAAAGATCTTATTAGATATGTTGCAACTCAGTTAAATGGATTGTTTTCTAAAACCGGAAGTACCGATTCTGAACAGTATTCTACAGATATTGATGAAGCTATTAAAGAAGGTTTTTTAAAATTAGACAGTGATATTGTATACAACTCTTTGAAAACTTTACTAAAAGACCCAAGCAAAGAGAATATGATTTCATCTTTGCCAGCTATCAGTGGTTCATGTGCATTGTTATCAGTATACGATTCTAAACATTCTACTATGAAAGTTGCAGTAACTGGTGATTCAAGAGCATTAGTGTGCGAACAATCACCATCAGGTGAGTATACAGTCAAAGCTTTATCCACGGATCAAACCGGTGACAATTTGAGTGAAGTTGAAAGAATTAAAAATGAACATCCAAACGAGCCATATTGCGTTAGAAATGGAAGAGTTTTAGGATCATTACAACCTTCTCGAGCTTTTGGTGATTATCGTTACAAAGTCAAAGATATTGAAGGAAAATCTTTAAATGATTTACCAGACCATGTTAAAGTATATTTCAGAAAAGAACCTAGGTTTTTCTTAACTCCTCCATATGTGACTGCCGAGCCTGACGTTACAACAACTAAGATTGACTTGAATAAGACTAAATTTATGGTGATGGGATCTGATGGTCTGTTTGAATTATTAACTAATGAAGAAATTGCAGGTTTAGTTATCAGATGGATTGAAAATTATCCACACAAAGATGGCAATCCAAACAAGAATAAACTAAGCAAAAAAATTAACTTCAAACTGCCACGGGTCACTGATGTATCTGATTCTAAAGATGCTCAAAGACCTGCCTTTAGGTACAAGAACACAAATAAAACAGTAGATAAGAATGCTCCGGAGTACATTCTAGAAGATTCAAATGTATCTACCCATTTGATAAGAAATGCATTGAGCGCAGGGGGTTCTAAGGAATACGTTTCTACTCTAGTAAGCATCCCATCTCCAATATCAAGAAAATACAGAGATGATTTAACTGTAACAGTAGTGTTTTTTGGAAACCCAGAAGATTCCGACATCAACAATTCTCAAATTAAGAACGATGGACAAGTTGTCACCAACATAAATGCCACAACACCACCAAAACCAAAACTATAAGTAATGAAACGTAAACGTATGAGCATATACCATCATATATATACATACACATATATATCAATCACTTATATATAATACAACATCATCGTTAAGTTAATCATATAAAAAGGATCTTACATATTTACTTACACTTATCTGTCATTTGAATCTTCAATAGTCACAGAGCCGTCATCCGCCACGAAGGCTCCTTAAATGGTCCGAATCCTCAAATCTACACCAAAGGAGAAACTTTAAGTTGAAGAGTATATCAAATCAAGTTAAATAAAGATAATCTTTCGTATATATATATATTTATTGCACCCATCACCAATACAACCGATCAATATTAATACATATCAACATATACGTTATATACATTATTTGATATTAATCAGTTAGATAATATTTTGGATTTATTTTAAGAAAAAAACGAACAATCCACTTTATTTATAAATTATTGAACTACCCTTCTTCGCTTCACCCCTTTCCTTCATAAATTTAATATAAATATAGACACGATAAACAATATAGCAATATTATGAATTCAAATATTACCTCTGTTAAATTAGTACTTTTAGGTGAGGCTGCTGTAGGGAAATCAAGTATAGTTGTTAGATTTGTATCTAATGACTTTTCAGAGAACAAAGAACCAACTATTGGAGCTGCATTTTTGACACAAAGAGTCAATGTTGATGATCATACAATAAAATTTGAAATATGGGATACTGCTGGTCAAGAAAGATTTGCTTCCTTGGCACCAATGTATTATAGAAATGCTCAAGCAGCTTTAATCGTGTATGACGTTACAAAACCGCAATCATTCATAAAGGCTCGCCATTGGGTTAAAGAACTGCACGAACAAGCTAGTGGTGATATAGTAATAGCACTAGCAGGCAATAAAATTGATTTAATAGAAGAGAATGGTGAAAATGAACGTAAAGTTGCCACCGAAGAAGGTCAAAAGTTAGCAGATGAAGAAAATTTATTATTTTTTGAGACTAGTGCCAAAACAGGACATAATGTCAACGAAATTTTCCTTGCCATCGGTGACAAGATTCCTATTAAGAAACCAACAGATGAAAGTGCCAGTAATACTGGAACACAGAATAATGCAAGAGTTCAATTGACGAACGGTGGTGCCAATACAGCTGATGCAGGTAATTGTAGTTGTTAATACTCTAAAGTTGATTTTTAGAGAGTAATTCGAGAAAACACATAAATAATTAAGAACAACAAGAAAAAATCATTCATGATAGTGGAAAATAAATTTGGATTTACAACTAACAAACAGTGAAAGGTGTGCTTTTACCTTACATTCCATGATAGTATCCAGACAAACGTATGATTCCTTAAAAATTAAATGTATTTGGATCCCAATGTATTTTATTTATCCATTTTATACAATTTATTTAAGTCATATGTATTTTTAATTTGATATTTAAATCCATTCATAAAATTCTTAATTGAACGTCAATTACATATCAGTTTAATTTACTCTTCTTTGTACAGTAACAAAATCTTAATGGTACTTTATATTTTAAACAATTAAAGTTCGTCAATATAAATAACTGTTGGAGAATTAAATAAATAGTTTAACAATTAAATAAACAGAGAGAAATCAACAATGAGAAGACCATCTTTAAATTATACTACAATGACTGTGGATGATAGTTCTATTGCTCTAATTAAGAAAGAGGTTTCGGCATTGTGCATTACATTAGCGTCATTATGGTTACATGAAGAATATGCAATAGATAAATATTAAACACTAATGTTCAAAAAATGAATAAATTTATTGAAACATTAAAGAAAACTACTTCCAGATGAACATATTCAGGATTTGGTGCAGATTAAGTTTAGGATACAGGTCAGCCCAAGATTCTTCAGAGATGTCGTGAAGTTTGCGTCTCAAATGTTTGGGCTTGATCTAAGGTTCATTAGTGAACTGGAGGCACCTTTTTCATCAGATATGGAAAGACATGCTCAGTATTGGTTCAAGTTATCGAGAGGTTTAAAGAAAGGTTTAAGAAGAAAGAAATATAATATTAGACAGACTAAATCCGACATTAACTATTTTAGTTCAGGACGCACAAGATTGTAGCATCTTTCTGCCTAGAATGGGCTAATGAAGATGAACAATAGATATCTGTGCTTAAAGTACCAACATAATTAAAGTTATTGGAAACGAGTGCTCTTTATTCATGCCAATGGTGTCAGTGAATCTGCTGGATGATCATTCGCTTTTAGAGAAGGGTCAGAATATACTCATTTAGTCACAGTTTTTCCAATTGGGATACTAATGAGAATCAGATAGAAGAACAAGTTATTCCTATTATTAGTTTAGAAAGGTATACTAAACCCACTGGGACATTTAAAATATAAAGGAGCATAAGATCCTTTGTGGTTTGCTATGGTGCTAATGAGTGGATACAAAAAATCATCACAATATTGCGTGAACCCCGATATGAGACTGAAAAGAGTCGAAGCTGAAGCTTCAATCGATCTTATTGCAACAGACTTCTTTTTAGACACAGTGTATAATATTATAGATTATATGGAGGCAATTAGATAGACGCTGTAACCAGGCGGGTATTGAATAAATTTTGGACCATTGTAATATCGTTATGAAGATGCTCCAACGAAAGAGACAACATTTGCAATATATCCAAATTCACCATTACAGGATAAAAAATGTGCACTCAAGAGAATATCGATATGGCATTAATGAAATGAAATTTCAAACTAGTTGAAATGGAAGAAGGAATTCCAAGTGCATGCGGTAAACCCTGAATCAAAAATATCAAACTTTGGCTACCTTTGCAAACTTCTGAGCATTCCAATTAGAAAACTGATATAACACATCTCACAAATGAAGATGTTAGCTAGAGCAAATAAAGTACCATTGGAGTGCATTCATTGTGCATTATCTATAGACTATTCGACCATGGCACAATCTGGTCTCCCAATATGTATATATATAATTCCATAGCTGTTCATACTTTTTTAAAAGTCCCAACTATGCATTTATATTTAATCTCATCTTTAGTACAAACAAAGTTTCATCATTTCCAATACCAGCTGGTTTTTTTCTCATTGAATTTTTTTTTTTTTTTTTTTGCTTTTTTTTATGCTGTAAAGAATTGTTAAATTTAAATTTAACAATTAGAAGAAGTAAATTGTACAAAAGATGGTGAATCAATAACGATTATATAATTGTGTTTGGTAGATACTTCAAAGAAGATAAAAATTACAAACAATCAGTCCTAACAGAGAGCCTTATTGCATTTTTATAACCGCTGTGAATTCAATACATATTCGGCACTCCTCTTTAGATTTTGTTAATAGTCAACTGTGATTATAAAATTGAATTAAAGTTTTTGAAATAACATTACTTCATATTATCAAGGGGGAACAACGATTTATATTGAAAAGATTCAGATTTACTATTTTATTAAGGATCTTATCCTCTATTGAAACAAAAAGAGAATAATTGAAGGGACCGACTTTTTACAGGATTTTACCTAAGACAATATTAATATACATTTATAAAAACAATGCCTCCTTCTAAAAGTAAAAAAAAGAAGAGTAAATCTAAGAATAACAAGAAGACAAACTCCGGTACCTCTCAGGGTATGTCCATGGACACTGAATTGTATAATAGTGATGATCAATATCCTACTTCAAGAGTCATAAAGAGAGCCCCAAACGGCGACATCATAGTGGAAAGTTTACCATCAAACCATTCAAATCAAAGCAACGAATTTACTAAAGATAAAGATGATTACCTCTCTTTGGCTTTAGATTCTCATTGGGAATGGTTATCTCCAGAAGAAAAGAAGGATATTTTAAGAATAGAAAGAGATGAGGTCTTCGAAAGTATGAGACAATATAATAAAACTTTTAATAGTACTGCCAATAGCAATGGAATCAACGGTAGCAATAGTAACCATAGTAATTATAATCATAATAAACATTATCATCCAATAAATCCAAATTTAAACTCTAGTATTTCAAATTCGGGCAGTTCGAATTGTAATTGCACCATCTGTGGACATCGTAATCTGGCAATGGACCAAGAAATGGAAAGGATTTACAATACATTGTATGAATTACAAGAAAAAACACAAGGAGATATGAATCACGTTAAGTTCCATTTAAATATCATAAGAGAATTACAGAATTCAAAAATACATATTCTCACCCCGGCATCATCTCCGGTATTGAATGCGGAACCAAATAAAAATTTAGACAACATTGATCCTATAACTATCAGTAATAATGAGTTATTGGTTGAGGATAGTACATACCTTGACCATACCGAAAACGAGCAAATTAATAATGACAACGTTGACCAATTTTTGTCTACGAAATCAGTTAATTCATTGAAAGAAGAAGTGTTAAATTTTAAACAAAACAAGCAAAAGCAAAAACAACAACTTGATAAAAACAATACAGGAACTTATAAAGAGAATACCATTGAACCAAGCGTAGCTAATATGAACAGTATAACTATAGATTCAAACGAACTAGAAGATGTGGATGAAGAGACGAAGTCAAAATATTTATCCTTTGCCAAGACATTCGTATCATCATATCCCACGATAGCTCAAGAGTATGTTAATAGAATACTGAATTGCCCTGAGATGAAAGGTTTAACTGATGATTTAATGAATAACAGTGGTAAAGGCTTTCTCCAAGTGATAGAATCATTTGCGTCTATAAATAATGACACCGAAGAAGAAAATAATATTGACATAGACCATTTGGAAAACAATAATTTGAGTATTGATAAAATGAATATAGAAAGTTCTAATGATAGCCAAATTGAGAATTTAGATCATGCTAAGGAATTTACGACAATGTTACACAACGGAAACCCTTTGACAGCAGAAGAGTATGCAAATTTACAAAGACATATTGCTGAAAGAGTGACGTCCTCATATGATATTGAAAATCGAGAATTTACCGGTATTTCACAATTAGAGAAAGAATTATTCACTAGATTCATGCACGGTGGAGATAGAAAGCATTTTGGAAACTTAATACTCAGTTCATTTAAGGAAAAATATAATGGCTTTGATTTTTCGGATGAGATTATAGGTAATACAATAAGTTCAGCAGCATCAGTGGTTTCTGAAAGATTTGATTTTATACTTGCTAATGAGAAAGATAGCGAAGATACAGAGGAAGATCTTGATTACGAAGATAATGGAATAATAGACGACGATGATGAATTTCAATACTCAGATTACTACGATGAAGATCAAGAAGGAGATGTTCTACACAGCCATACTGACAATGACGAGCAGGATGAAAATGAGGATGACAATAATTTGTATTGTGCCCATGATGATCATATCCACGAAAATAACGGAGATTTGACGAATGAATTTAATTCTAATTCTAGAACTTCAAAATCTTTTAACATGTACAATCATATGGATGAACAAATTAGTCAACTTAATCAGGAAGAAGAATTAATTGATGATGAAGAATATGAAAGTAGTATCGATGAAACAGAAAGGTTAGAAGAGGGTAGAAAATTACTTCAAATAATATTGACAAAAATTTTACAAGCTAGAATTATGAAGTCATTCCATGAAAAGAAGGCAGAAAAAAATAGACTTAAACTTCTTGAGGAGCTTGAAGATGAAGAATCGAAAAAACAGGAGAAAAAACAGAAGAAGCAAAAAAAGAGAGAGAAGGAGAAGGAGAAAAAAAGATTGTTACAACAAGCTAAAGAAGAGGAGAAGAAAAAGAAGGAGGAGGAAGAGAAACGAATCAAATTAGAAGCGGAAGAGAGAGAAACACAAAGACGTGAAGCTCAAAGGAAACAAGTTGAGGAAGCTAAGAAAAAGAAAGATGAGGAAAGAATATTAAGATTAAAAGAACAACGTCGTAGAGAAGAAGAACAAGAACGTCAAAGGAAGATCAAGGAGGATCAAAAACGTAAAAGAGAAGAAGAGCGTAAACAGAAGGAAGAAGAGAAAAAACGTCTACAAGATGAACAAAATAAGTTAAAAGAACAAAAATTAATTGAAATGAAACGTTTGGATGAAGAAAAGCAGAGAAAAGAAAAAGAGAAATTGAAAAATTTAGAGTTGCAACGACAAGAGCAAACAAGAAACAAGCTTGAAAAGGAAAAGTTAAGGGCTGAAGCTCAAGCAAAATCAATCCAATCTTCATATGGAACAGCAATGAATTCTGATATAAGTATGAGCAATACCACCAGTATAAACAATGAAATATATGGTATGGTAAATGCTGCAACAACATCTAAGTCATTGACAGAATTACCATCTCACAATCAGCAGTATTTGAACCAAAATGATTATAAAACGACAATTCAAACAATAGGGCAAAACACTCAACATAATAAATTTCCTAATGAAACTATGTTTGATTCACACAATTTTGACGTCCACACAAACGCAAATACAAACGCAATCAATCCATTTGATTCATTGAATGATGCTTCTTCAAGATTATCAAAGACACCTGCAGAAAATTCAACTTCGATCGATAATTGGTCTTGGAATTCTTTCCAAAATCCTATGAAAACTCAAAATCCGTTGTCTCAACAAAATAGATTATTAAACTTACAATCACCACAATCGATGTTAGGATCTATGTCGTTAAATAGTGATCCATCTAGACAATCTTTTAACAAAGAGTTACACTCAATAACTGGAATGCTTTCTACAACATCTTTACAATCAAATAGCCAGACATCAGATTCATTCGGTGGTTCGAGTTCGCTTTGGAATTCTCAAATCAACCCGACTACTCAAGGTAGTTTACCAAATAATATTTTGCAACCAAATCTTCACAATTCACCTATCGCACCAATGACTACTTATAACCAAAGAAGGTCAATTTGGGACAATGGTGATAATAATTTGGCCGAATCAAGTTTATCTAATAATGTCCAGCCTTCAGTACAACAAGCTGCTGGAGTTCTTCCATCTTCAGCATCATCTTCATATACAGCAAATAATGATATTTGGATGCAAGGTATGTCTGCATCATCAAATCAAACAATAATTGGAGCGTCTTCCAAATTTTATCCGAATGAAATACCAGATTCTCAAATGAATATCAACGATTTATCAAAAGAACAATTCGATTCTAATTCAGCGACTGACTTGATCTTAATAGATATTAAAGCACTCTCAACTAGTTTTTTCAGTAACAACGAATTTATTCCTATTGATCTTTTGTTTAACAAAGTATCTATATATGGAATTAATTCTCAGACTTTTTTTGATGTATTGGAGAGTTTTGACATATCGGGACAATGCTTTTTATCTAAAAATTATAAAGGATTAATAGACGGTGTTAAATTGAATCAAAATTTTAAGAAAGATATTCCTCAAATAAATGTTTCAAATGGGTTTAGTAATCATCTTGGTAGTTACCCAGGAGCGCAATCTCAATCTTTTCTTCATCAAGCACAGAATGGCTCAGGTCATCCTGTAAACACTCCATCTATTACTCAATCATACGGTCCCAGCAAATCTAACAATTCAACAGTTTTAAGTAATTTATGGACATAGATCATAAAAACAAGTTTATGTATGTTATTTAATCTAGACAAAATTATACATATTGCGTTTTATCATAATTTTATTTCCTTACATCATCTCATAAATAATCTATATATACTGGGAATTCTATAAAATATCCTTGGCTTCTAATTTGACATAACTATTATTGGTAAATTCTTAGACGAGTGATTTGTAACTTATATATTTTAACTTCTTACAGATTTAGAATTAAAACTTTAACATGCAAAGAGTAACCTTCATTATTGCAATTTAAACAGAAATGTTACACTTTGAATACATTCATGATGCAACCTTCTGAAAAGAAATTTCAAAGGCGCAGAAATATTTAAGAGCAGTAATGAAAAAAAGAAGAGTACACCTATTTTGGAAAAGTTATTTATAGTTATAATAATATAAACAATATCTTAATTATTTAAACGTTATTTATTAATTGAACATCATCAAAAGATAATTCAATTAGACATAGGTGAGGTATTATATATATTAATATTATTTCGCTAATACTGTAGCAATTTCTATTCTTAATTCTCCAACAGTTAACTCTTGTGGTCTTCAATAGTGAAAAGGTAGGCAGCTTGAAGGGGTAACAAGATAGGTAGACTATTTTCACTTCAACTTATTAATAAGAATTAATGACAGAACAGGTTAAAAGAAAACTGGTCATCATTGGTGATGGTGCATGTGGTAAAACTTCTTTACTATACATGTTTACTTTAGGCAAATTTCCTGAACAGTACCATCCTACTGTGTTTGAAAATTATGTTACAGATTGTTTTGTAGATGGAATTAAAGTATCATTAACATTATGGGATACAGCTGGCCAAGAAGAATATGAGAGGTTACGTCCTTTTTCTTATTCTAAGGCAGATATAATTTTAATTGGGTTTGCTGTTGATGACATAGAATCATTGCATAATGCCAGGACAAAATGGATAGAAGAGGTACTACGATACTGCCCTGATACTAAAATAATACTGGTTGGATTAAAATCTGATCTTAGAAAATCTGGACAAGAGCCTGAATCTGGCTTTGTTAATACTGAAGATGCTGAACAGGTTGCAAGACAAATTGGTGCTAAGAAGTATCTAGAATGTAGTGCGTTAACAGGGCAAGGAGTGGATGATGTATTTGAGTTGGCTACTAGAACAAGTTTGTTAGTTAATAAAGAACCAGGGAGCCAATGCTGCACCATCATTTAAAATACTAACATGTCTACACTGATATTTTTGATTTCATTGTTTTTGTCCTTTCCTTTCGTCGAATAATAAATGAATTATCATTACTCAATTACTCAGAAATATGTTCTTACCTATTAATATTTTGAATCATCAAGTCAACACAGTCCAGACAAACCGAATATGAAATAAATCTTATTTATCTCTTTATTGAGCACATGCATATCAAATTCACTATTTGATATCCCGAAACCATCTCAACTTATGAACATTACACTTTAATTGCATTTTTAATTTTTATATATCTCTCATTTCAACCTTTAATTAACACATATTTTTAATCTAATAATGGATCAGATGACTTTGAGTCAGCAGTTGCTGACATTACTTGCTAAAACATTAATTAAATTTAATTAAACAAAACTTAATTAATTTGAGAGTGTGGTTAATTCACTCATTATTACAATAGTGAGTGAATTAGTTCACGTTTACAAGGTAAACTAGACAATATCATCAATTTAACTATGTTAATTTTAAGTTATGAAGTGTTGTTAATACTTTAAATATTTGAGTTTCTTATTTCACAACTCATTGTATTCATTTAATTTAAATATTCTCATTGCTGTATGTACCCAAATATCCGGACAATTCTTGCATTTATTTATTTATTATTGGCACCTAAAAATAGACTGTAATTTTGTCTCACTTATGTAAATTATCTAATAATGACATATTATTCTTGATTGATAAACATATATGTTAACAAGATCTCTCAGTTATTGCTATGGATTTATTTTAGTATTAAAAATCGAGTCTATTATTTCATGGCCATTTTACTTAGTGTATTTATGTTCACATTTTGTTTGTAATAGTATTTCCTTAAGATATACTTGTGTTAGTAGAAATATACATGACACACCAAATTAGGAAAATCTCCAACCCAGAAATGAATGAGACGTGGATCAGCTACAAGGAGGGGTTAGGTCCAAAGGTAACCGAAAATAATTACTATATGAACAGCAGGTTAACAACAACAAAGAAGGTAGATACAAGAACAACAAAGAGGAGGACCAATTCAATAGAATGTATAATACATAGAATATAGTAAAATAATACACTTAATATATCATTGTAAAGGCTAACAGCTAGTTATAAATCTACATTAACTGTCACACCCCGTATAACTGCATACTAAAAGTTACACGACCTCGAACTATTAGACAAGATTCGTCATATAAGATACTTAAAATCGTAATCTAACAAGTAATGTGAAACATCCGGAATGACATCCAACAAATAATATATAAAAATCCGAATCTGGTCTGCAGTTCCCATCTGAACATATATAACTAATATAATTGTCCATCATACTTTCCATCTACTATTATATCCATAAGTAACCAGAGTTATGAATCTTAATCTGCTAACGTGCTATACATGAACCGTGAATAAAATATAGTTGTAAATTAGTAAGCGCCGTGGCGCAGTGGAAGCGCGCAGGGCTCATAACCCTGATGTCCTCGGATCGAAACCGAGCGGCGCTAATTTTTTTTTCTCTAGCCCTTGTTCAAGTTCTCTAAAGCCAATATTTTGATAATAATATATACAGAATATTGACATTACAATATTAATATACACCAAGCTCACCTTAATCTATTTACACTTAGTGTCAACAAGGAATGTTTTGGGTTCTTTCAGCTCTTGATTCAGTCATCATCTCAATTTATATGAGACGCACGAAAAAGCAGAGGGACGCGTAAGCATTCTAAGAGATCTAAAATCAGCTATTCGATAATATATTTACTCTCTGGAAAGTTATCTAATTATAAATTGTTGTAATTGTAGAAACTGTACATTAAAACTATCAGAAAAAAGACATATAATATTAGTCAATTGTACTAAATTTTTGAGCACGTTATAATCATCCTGGAGAGTTTTGAAGCAAGCAGGAACATTTCAACATATCTAATAGATAGTCAACTCAGGTAAAAAAAAATACAATAGTTTCGATCAAAGGATTAAGTATGTCAAGTAGTTTAAATGAAAAGATCAAAGATTTTATAAATAGAAAACTATTTACTGATGTAGCGTCTGTTCAGTTTCAAGATTTGATTTGTGCTTTCCATATTAATCACGAACAAGCTAAAGGGTTCATGTATACATACTATAAAGACACAACAGATGTGAAATTTAACTGCATAATAGTTTGTACTTTAAAAAATGGGACTACCTTGGTAGTCGATGATATAGGTTCTTTTGATGTTACGAATGACAATATAGTAGACTGTTTCATATATGCTTTTAACCCAATGAAGGAATACATTCCTATTAACAAAATAGTTGATTATTCTCAATGTCTCACAATTGAAAATAGTATTAAGTTGAAAGGCGAATTGACTATTTCTACATCAGCCTCTCATGAAACTAGAGAAACAGTTAGACCGAAAACAGCAGATGTCTCCTCTAAAAGCGTTTCCAATATGTTTAAAAGATCAACAACAATTGCAAGTGATGGCAAGAATGAAACAAAAGCTAAAACTTCCGCAACACCAGCCACTACAAAGAGCAAAATTGGCAGTACATTAAGATCCACTGAAATTTTAGCGAAGATGAAGAGAGCTAGAGAGGAGAAAGAAGAAGAGAGACAAAAGGAATTGAAAAAGAGAAAAGAGGAACATGCTAAGAAAATTGAGAGCGACCCAAAGAGGAAGAAACAAATGGAGAGTTTACAAGGAATATTTGATGATGATGATGATGATGATGATGACATTCTAGAGGCACAAGAAGTTGCTCATGTGAAAAAAGAAGATAACACTGAAATATCTACTTCAGATATTAAGAGTGAGAATTTAGAAGACTTATTGGATACCACAGCAGAAGAATCATTATTGGGAATAAACAAACCGGAATCTCCTAAAAAAATTGAAATAAAAAGTGAAGATACAGTAGAAGCAGATCCTAAAGAATTGAATTCTTCATTTATCGATGACGACGGATATGTAGTGACACAACGTAATATCACTTCCAGACCAACGAAAAAAAGCTCAGAAGCTGCGTCAGTCAAGGACAAACCTCACCCAGAGAGTCCATTGAAACCACGAAACACTGGAGGGAAGAAACAAACCACATTAGAAGGTTTTTTCAAAAAGACTTCAAAGAAATGAGTATGCAATGGTAAAACCCAATGAACTAAGTTGCCATTGGTTTCCCTATTTGTGACACGTTCTAAGTGGGGTTTTTTTTTTAAATCCGATGCACTATGCATATAAGAGTATTCAAACGTAAGAATTAAATCATTATTCTAATGGCAATAACTAGCATCATCACAGGCAGTTAGCAGTTAGCAGTTAACAATTAGCAATTAGCACTTGACCATGAGACCTCTTTAATGCTTGGAGAGTGTGTGGAAACACTACGTATAAAATGATTCCAGTCCTGTACTTACCCGCTCTGATATTTCCCAGGCGTATAAATTTACCGCCAATTTTTTCGGAAAAAAAGGCGGCGATTGTTGCAAAAAAAAAAAAAAAAGTTAAAGAAGAGACAATTGATCACTGGAAAAGGCAACAATTCTAATGAAATAGTATAATAAGTTGAGATTGATTTAATCTCTTTATACATATAACCTTATATATTACTGTTATAATATTATAGATCATTCGTTAATAGTATAAGTTGGTTGTATTTTTGGATATTCAAAAAAAAAAAATAATATAAACACACAATAACTCTCCAATCCAGAATTGTTTTAAATCATCCCTAAGGATCCTTTAAAATATATCAGATTAAAAAGAACTAAATTTATTACATTATAATTACAAGATGAGTACTGATTTATGTCCTGTTTATGCTCCATTCTTTGGTGCCATGGGTTGTGCAGCTGCAATTATTTTCACTTCCTTCGGTGCAGCTTATGGTACTGCTAAATCTGGTGTTGGTATTTGTGCTACTTGTGTTTTAAGACCAGATCTATTATTTAAAAACATTGTTCCAGTTATTATGGCTGGTATTATTGCTATTTATGGTTTAGTTGTCTCGGTCTTAGTTTGTTACTCTTTGGGTCAAAAGCAAGCCTTATACACCGGTTTCATCCAATTGGGTGCCGGTCTATCGGTCGGTTTAAGTGGTTTAGCTGCAGGGTTTGCCATCGGTATTGTCGGTGATGCTGGTGTTAGAGGTAACTCCCAACAACCAAGATTGTTTGTTGGTATGATTTTAATCTTGATTTTCGCAGAAGTTTTGGGTCTTTACGGTCTAATTGTCGCCCTATTATTAAACTCTAGAGCTACTCAAGACGTCGTTTGTTAAATTATCATTCTAATTTTGTTAAGCAAAAACTTTTTATATCCAGTCATTTTTCCCCAATTGGAAAATAACAATTTAAAGAGAAAAATCAACATCTGATTTCAACAATAATAATAAACAAAATGTTTTACAAGATGATTAGCTTAATGCTTGATAGTCTTTGACTTAATGTTACAAAAATGAATATTGAATGATTTCTATTGTTGAATGATAATAACATAATGAATTAACAGTGAATTCTGAAATAAAAATATAAAAATCAAATAATAAAAAAGTGCATTTTTGTTTAAAATTACAATATATAAAATTTATTTACATATATATATATATATATCCTCGTATATTTTAATTTTAAATCTCCCTTCAAAATAAAACGTATATCATTGGTCTCGTCGAAGTTATTGCATCCATGATTCATATTTAAATACCTAATACATATATGATAACCAGATTCCTATTTACAATTTTCTTCTTTGAATTTTATTGATAATTGCTCTTACAATTGGCCAAAATCTTTCATTCAAAAAACGGCTCTCTGGGTAAAAGGAACCATGGATTTCTATATGTTTCAGTCTTTCAAATTTTAGCAGATCTTTAACAGTTATTAAACCTTTAATGATTCCTTCAGATTCTACAATTATAGTTTTACAACCTAACTGTTTGAACATTCGAAACAACAACGAGATGGGGGTCTTTGGTTTCACGATAATTGGTGAATAGTTTACTATGTCACTGAAATTTATTAATCTTTGAGAATCTGTTTCGACTCTATCTCCAGGTTTAAGATTAATAAAACTAACATCAATGCTCTCTTCGTCTGAAAATGATAAACTAGGTTCTTCAAGTTTAGCTATGAGATGCTTCTTCAAAACGTATCCTACCATCCTCTTATCTGGTTCAGTTTGATCGAAATCTCTAATAATTGGGAAACCCTTTAACACACTGCCAGCATGTGAGTAAACAATATCTTTGATCTCTGATAAGTTCATTGTCTCTGATAAGTATTTCAAATCTTTAGTCATAATTTCTTCTGCATTATATTGTTTCATAAATGTGTCTTCTTTGTCCGATTCGATATATGGGAACCCATTAACTAAAATCATTTGATCTGCTATCCCCCCAAATATTTTTTCATGTTCTAAAACCAATCTTGTAATCGCTACAACCATCATGGTAGGTATAATATAAAAGAAGGCACCGGTTAATTCGAACATAATAACAACAACAGTAATTGTTAAATTTGTTATACCACTTAAAGCTGCTGCTGCTCCCAGGAAGGCGTAAGTACCAGGAGTAATTGATGATGGATTTCCAATAATTCTCTCAACAAATAAACTTACAAATCTACCAAAAGTTGCTCCAACAGCCATAGATGGCACAAAGATACCTGCAGGAACCATAGCACCGTAAGTCATAACAACCATGATAGTTCTAAACACAGTAGCAAATGCTAAGGATGAAGTGATTTGTATCAAGCTACTTATTGAAGGTGTTTTATCCATATTACACAATCTATGACTGAAAGTAGATTCGTCGTTTGTATTAACGGTTGAACATTCATGGAACAAGATCCCCATACTTTCAGTCATATCTAATTTCAAGAACTCATTAAAATATGATATGAACGCTGTAAATAATGCTAAAATCATGACTTCTTGTGTTGGCCAGCTAGATAAATATCTTCTACGGAACTGAACGTAATGAATATTCCACTTGGATACGTATTTACCATATAATCCACCAAATATACCTAATATAATAAAAATTGGAATTTCGGAGGCTCTCCAATACTTATCATATGTAACGTTAAATAAAACGATCATTCCATTTCTGAAAGGGTTGATTGTCTTTAATGTGGCAACTGCACCCAATGCAACGTAGTATGATTTCCATAGAATGCTTGATTTAAATTCATTGGTTGGTGCAATCTCTTCCAAACCAAAAAGAACACCTCCGATTGGTGTACCAAAAGCAACTGCAACACCAGCTGCACTTGCAGCCGTCAAGTATTCTGATTGTTGCGAAAAAGTTAATACATCTTTTAACAACCAATTAGTAATGACATAACCGACACATGTTGCGTAATGCACAGAAGGACCTTCCTTCCCAATACTTAACCCTGAAGAAATTGCTAATGGCAAAGCAATACTTTTGACAAATAGAGTTACTATATTTAAAAAATCGTCTTTATATTTGAAACCTGAGACCCAAACTTTAATCTCTGAGATACCAGATCCCGTTGCATTTGGACTCACGTATTTAACCAAACTGTTGCTAATAAATGCGAATACTAGGGATAGTAGCATGAAAACAAAGAAAGATGATACCGTTCCTGTTCTGTTCAACCACAATCCTTCATCTACACAATCCAACTCTTCTCTCTTAGTAAGTTCGACAAATAATCTCTTTCTAAAATTTAGACTTGCATTGAGGAATTTCTCAACTTTATCAGTGTTTTGTACATTTTCAGCAAGGTCTATACTACAACAGAAAGATTTATTCAGTAGCCAGTTTCTTTTACAATGGCCAGTTTTCCAATTCACCAATGTCTCTGTGAACACTTGTAAAAAACCTGCAATACAACCTATTGCCATTGCAATTATTGTGAGAGTCATTACTGTTCTTGACTTCTCCCATATTGCCTTTTTATATTTTCCAAACCTCGAGAAACTAGCAATGTTTGCGTCATCATTCTCATCTATGTTGTTTTGGTCATTCAAATTCGAAACTTTGATTAAGCTCCCGTTAGTCAACAAAACAGGTGTATTCTCCTCAGAGATCCAATCAATGGTTGTGAACTTCTCAAAATTAACGATCTCTGGGGCTACTTTATTATTTACAGAATTGTTATACTTGTTTAAGTCGTCATTTGCATTAGAATTCTGTGTATTAAGATCAACATCAATATCAAAATCCATGTCCATGTCCATATCGACACCAGCATTCATATCCACATCCATCGATAATGGCTTATACTTCGACATTTTACCTGGGAACTGATTAGTAGTTTCTTTTTTGGTTAATGGAATCAAGGGATTCTGTAGAAATCATCCAAGACAACCAAAAGAATTACAAATGATACTGAACCGATATTAGATATATAAAGTATTAACTTATATGAAGATTACAATCTACAGAAAAGATTTAACAGATCCTTTTAATTGAGTTTTGACAGTTCTCTTTCTCTGTCTACCCATGTTCATACATAACCTTTCACTTGATGGATTGATTACTCTCATTTAATTGTTACAAGGCCAGCAAGTCAACCAAAATTCAACCGTTACCCTCACTTATCGAACAACCAATATTCATCACTTAACATGGCCATCATCTCAATAAGTGGTATAGCTTATTCAGCTAAGGTTCACCATATCCAATGTGACATTATTATATACCTATGCAAATGGTATATTCATTAAAGAGAGAACACAAGTATTACACAATTCCTCACATAGAATTCCCCCGTTTAGTAGATACACCCAAACTCAACGAGACACAACTCATACTATTCCAACACAACTCGAACATACCAACACAGAGGTGTAAAATTGTGTCTACATTCACTTCAATAAGAAGCACCATCCATAATCACATCTCTCTCAGTGTTGTATGCTGTAACGTTTAATAAAAATTTTTTTTTTTCGTTTTGCGATGAGCTTTTTCATTTTTTTTTGTGATTGAAAAATTTCACAACTGCAAGAGAAAAAATTTTTCATTGAATTTTTGATTCATATATAATATATAATATAAATTAATGAGTTAAATGGATTTGAAATGTTTTGTATATTTTATTTGTTTTGATTGTTTTGTATAACTTGTTCAAGTTGAAGAACCTCATTCAAGCGAGCTGGCATTTTTTCTGAATATATATTTTCTTTTTATAAGCAAGGAACTTGAATAACAATTTTTTGAGTCCATTCCCGTTCTTACGATTTAGATTTTTAAACACATCAAACAACTAACAAACCAAAAAAAAAAAATGTCTGCCCCAAACCCAAAAGCCTTTCCATTAGCTGATGCTGAATTAACTCAACAAATTCTAGATGTTGTCCAACAAGGTGCTAACTTAAGACAATTAAAGAAAGGTGCTAACGAAGCCACCAAGACTTTAAACAGAGGTATCTCTGAATTTATCATCATGGCTGCCGACTGTGAACCAATCGAAATCTTATTACACTTACCATTATTGTGTGAAGATAAGAACGTTCCATACGTCTTCGTCCCATCAAGAGTCGCTTTAGGCAGAGCCTGTGGTGTCTCCAGACCAGTCATCGCTGCTTCCATCACCACCAACGATGCCTCTTCCATCAAGAACCAAATCTACGCCGTTAAGGACAAGATTGAAACTTTATTGATCTAAGTTATCTGTATTATATAATTTTTAAGTATAGATTATTCATTAGTATTTTTTTTCATAGAATAATAAAAAAAATATTTGCAAAATACACATTCATCAAGCGATAAAGATATTTAATAGTTTTATACACACACACCATATATAAATATATATATATATTACAGCAATCAATTAGGTTGCAAAAACTATATCTCCGCCAACATAAAATTACCATAAAGAGTAAAATATATCTTGAGTTCCCACATAATCTCTAATAGTTTCGAAAATACGCACATTGTAACAAAATGTCGCCTTATTTCGTCCCTTGAATTTCCACAAAATTTCACATCCTTAACATCTAATTGGCGATAATGTAAAATTGTTGCAATAATTTATTATTATCAACTGTCTTAAAAGTTAAACAATATACTTTACAAACTCAAATTCATTTAAGAGTTTAATTAATTGGCCCTCATCTTTTTTTTTTTTAATTCAACATCTGTTTTTTATATGCTTTATAAGAGTTCTTGGTTTCAACCAAAAAAAGTATTTGTAGTATACACGTATACTGTTCCAGGAGAATAGAACGAATCTCGACATTAATAATTAAGATACTTTTGCCATTGTCAATTTAATAATATTGGAGCGGTTTTGGTATTAATTACACTCATCCAGGATATAATCTCTCAACTTGAAGTTTTCTGCTTTTTTGGGTCAAAATTGTAACATAAGTTACAATGGTACTGTTTTTTAAGAAGAAATATTTGGAGAAATCAAAGAGTACTAAGATTGTCTCAGCTAGTAAATTGGACCAAAATCAAATATTTTTTAGAAGTGAGAATGGTACAAATGATATATCACAATTAGAAGGGAATCGTATTTTTAATAAAAATAAAGTTCACACAAATAACTCTAAATCTAACATTAAAAGAAGCCAAACAATCGCTGTAGGTCCTGTAAATTCGAAAGAATCGAAGCGTTCGCCCAATGAGACTCTAGGTGGGAAAGGAAAAGAACCGGCGATACAATATATTAGCATCTATTGTCCTTGTTGTGGATCTCAGTTGAGATTTCCTGAGGGAGCACCAAAAATAAGATGTATGGTATGTCAAGTTTCTACTTATTTAAAAAATGAAATATCTAACTCCGAAGAAGAGTCAGATGGTTCTGAAATAATAGAATGCAGCCTGGAGAAACTAGAACAAATCATAAACTCTTGTAAGAAGAATCTCAAAGAGCTTAATAACAATGACAGTGAAAAAATATCTAGCCATGAAAAATCAAAAATGTTTAATCCTGTAAGGAATTATTTGGTACATTGTTTTCATAACATTAATATATTGAATAATTCATTTTTGGTGCAACAGAATCAAAATAAAAGTGATATGTCGATTAATTTACACGAATTGAAGAAGTTTTATGAATGTTTAATGAAGCTTCCAACACGTAAGCCATTTTACTCTATGATATGTGCATGTAATGACATACTAAAGAGACCGGGATCGGATTATAAACTAAATGATGACAATGTCCCAATCAGATGGATTTTGATCATTTGGGCTAATCCCATGATAAGGCATTGTCTTTATTTTAATACAACAGCTTCAAAATTAAAAGTAGCTAACAAAAATAGCAATAAAAATTTATATTGGTTTGCGACAACAGAGCTAAACTCGGTCTCATACGAATTAACAAAAAGATGCATAGGGTATATGTCCACTTTTAAAATAATCAGTAAAGTTAGATTTGAATCATACGTTGAATTTTTAAAGAAACTTCCACTTGATGATGTTTTGGAATACGTAGAAACGGTCAATCTTTATATAACCTTTCAATTATCGAGATTACTCAAAAATCATTTGAATGAAAAAAACAAACCTCAAAAAAATAGAGCTATTAATACAAGATATAGTATTGTAGGGAGTCTATATCCAACAAACACGAATACTAGATCTAATACAAATAATATTAACAACACTATCGAAACATCAACAAACTGTAATACTGTTGATAACTTTGAAAATCAATATGATTATGAGGATGAAAACAATAATCTAAATGAATATAATGAAAATTTACCTCATAACAATGAAGCAGGAACTTGGGACCAAGAGTTACTGGATACAGAATTGTCTAGTAAGTTAAATGGGACTTATCTTCCTTCTCATGGTGATTTCAAGTTTAAACTTAATGAATATGACACAAACTGGCATATTAGAAATGCTGCAAATTTGATGACTATACTGAAATTAGCAAATGATTTGAGAGATACAGTTAAAAAACTGCCCACACCATCTTATTATAACACTATGTTGGATTTTATTGACTATAAGCAAGATTTTGAATATTGGAAGAAAAGCAAATCATTAAGTAGAAGATCGACAATTAGAAATATTACAGATTATATTGATAATAAGAATTCCATCTCTGGTTTTGCTTTTTGTCAACACCCCATTTTATTATCTCTTGGATTAAAAATATCGATTATGAATTATGAAGTTAAACGAATTATGGAATTTGAAGCTGAACAAGCATTTTTGAAATCTTTAGATCAGAATAAACAATTGGATGTCTACTTTAAAATAAAAGTACGGAGAACACATATCACCCAAGATTCTTTAAAAGCTATAAAAGCGCATCATCGAGATCTATTGAAATCTTTGAGAGTAGAATTCATTAATGAACCAGGTATTGACGCTGGTGGATTAAGAAAAGAATGGTTTTTATTACTGTCAAAATCTTTATTCAATCCAATGAATGGACTCTTCGTCATAAACAACCAAAGCTATCTCTCCTGGTTTAATATAAACATTGGTAAGTTAGATAAAAACGATGAGGAAATGTATTATCTTTTTGGCTTAGTTTTGGGTTTAGCCATTTTCAATAGTACTATTCTTGATATTCAATTTCCAAAAGCCTTATACAAAAAACTCTGTCGCGAGAGCTTAAATTTTGGTGATTATATGGAATTATACCCAGAAACTGCTAAGAACTTGATAAAATTATTAAATTACAATGAATCTGATTTTGAAGAAGTATTTTTATTAACTTTTGAGACAACATTTGATAATCATTATAATGCAATTATGGAAGGTAATGATCGATCATTCGAGACAGGAAAAACTACGGTTCCACTATGTGAAAATGGTAGCTCAATTAAAGTAAATAATAAAAATAAAGGTGAATTTATACAGAGATGGTTTGATTTCTATATGAATAAAAGCATAGAAAGACAGTTCCAGCAATTTCAAAGAGGATTTTATGAAGTTGTCTCCCAATGTGAATCCAGTAAGTTGTTCAACTCTGAAGAATTAGAAAAATTGATTTGTGGTCAAAGGGAAAATGACAGTTATGACTTTTCTATGTTACGCTCAGTATGTTCCTATACAGGAGGTTACACGAATAACGATACAGTGATTAATTGGTTCTGGGAAATATTGGACAGCTGGGATTTTGATTTACAGAAAAAGTTATTACAATTTGTGACTGGGTCAGATCGTATACCATCTACCGGCATTTCAACTTTACACTTCAAAATTTCGAAAATTGTTATTAACCCATACACAACTTACACAAAAACTACTGTTGAACCTCTGCCATTGGCACATACATGTTTTAATGAATTGTGTTTATGGGAATTTAAATCAAAAAAGACTCTTGAAGAGAGACTTAAAATTGCGATAACTGAATCAGAAGGTTACGGATTCAAATAGAGCCGGCCTCTATAATCTTATATCTAAAATCGAATTGAAATTTTTTTCAGTAAACTATGCCTGTTAATTAAAGTTAAGTATATCGGTATTTGAATATTTATATGTTTATATATTTAATTATTTAGTGTATATCAAAATTTGGACAATTTTAAATATTTTTATATTTATCTAAAATATTTTGAAAGTCATCAGGAAGTAATTCCCAACATGATTCAGACCATTTTAAGTATTTCTTTCTTTCTGTGCGATACTTTATTCTTTCTAATCTATTATGAAAAACTTTCGAACAAAGTCTGTCGATCTTACTTAACTTTTCAATATCATTAAAGAGCTGAAATTTTTTTGAACCAATCCTTGAACTAATATTACTGAATAAATTAAGACTATTTTCGTGATATGGAATTCCTTCAAATTCATATATAATTTTTTTTGCATATGTAGGAAGATTTGTTGGCCTATAGTTCTCATCATATTTCATTCTCCAAAATACAGACCAATGTAAACTTGCAGACTCCGGTATCTGTCTTGCTGTCCCTAGATTTGGAACAAATATTGTTTTTAATTTTCCAGTATCAGTAGCTATTCGATTTCCTATTGGTACATACTCTAAACACCACCACAATAATACCATTGGTTTGCTAATGCTACCACAAGATATGTTGAACATATGTTTTAACAATTCTTCCTTAGTTTGTATCTTATTATGTTTTTTCAAAATATCCTCTTGAATTAGTTTTATGTAGTTATTGGTATCATTTGGCTGATCTGTATGTAAATTTAGTTTAGTTTGGGTATCAAGAAAAATTTTAGGAATATTTTTTTTTTGCTTGAAATCCAAACAATCATTAGTTGGTGTTAATATGGCATTAGCTATTGATGTTTCATCATCAAATTTGTGTAATATTCGACTTCTAAATTTTACCCCAAACTTTACCGATTCGGCTAACATCCACCTTAAAGGAATATTACTCACAACTTCCTGTGTTCTGCAATTAGTTGCCCAACTACCACCTATATCAGCATGGTCCCCAGAGAACCACTTTTCCACAAGATCAAAACATTGACTTTTCAATAGTTTTTTTTCTTTTACCTGATCGACAACAAACTTTCCTTCAACACACACCTTTGACGCTACTGGAATGGCATAGGTTAAATTGTTGACAAATTTGCATTGAGCTCCCTCAAACTTTGCAAAACCTTTTAATGTTTCTGTAAGCAATGATTTTGTAATATTCATATCTTTCCTATTTAGGTGTTCTGTAATTCGTCGAGGTTTACTATCAATATAATAGTTGTCGTTTTTCATAGACTTATTAACACCGCTTATAATAGGATCGTCGCTCAGTTTTGGACTATCTATGGGTGTGTTTGTTTTAACATGTATGTGTCTCTTATACTTTGAAATAAGGTCACCTGAGTTCTTGAAATCAAATTCAAAATTTTGTTGCTTAAATTTCCCTCTTCTTTCATCGATTGCTAATGCATGCCTTATATGCTTCACAATATCGCAATGTTGTGTATATGGAAAAGATCTATCCATTAAAATACCAACTGAATTTACAGAATCGAATAATCCTTGAAAATGAACTTCAACTCGACCTGAATAACAAAATGTCTTTTTAAACTCTTCGATGATAGTTGAGGTGTAGTTGGTTGCAGTTGGTTGTTCCGCAAATTCCCAGTAAGAGTATATTCTCCAAGCCATATCGATTAAATGTTCTGAACCTCTATTTAATAGACCGACTCTTTCCAACATGCCAGCCAAAACCCTGGCAATAAATGCTCCTCTCGAGAAACCAAACATGTATATTCTATCTCCATAATTCCAATTGTTAATTAAAAATTTATAAGCCTTTTTAATTTTGTTAGCCAAGCCAAAGGCAAACATAGCATCTAATAAATTTTTGAAATAAGAGCCAGTAAGTATCCTTTTGAAATCATATGATTGATCAAAATCGGCAGATGTGCCTATTCCAGGCTGGTAATAACATATTTGTTTATTTTCATCATCCTTATCCAGCATCTGGAATATTTTTAAAACATTTGTAAATGGCTGTGCACCAAAATTTTCAAGAGTGCCATCAAAACAAAGAACTATATTCTTACCCTTGTGAACCATTTAAAAATAAAAGAGTTTGTAAGTTGTATATCCTTCTCTCATTTGAAGTGCAATTTTAATAAAAAAACAATATTTAAAACTTTTAATTCTAATTTAGTATATTTTAGTAATATTGTTGTATCAATATATTATCGTGAGCAACATTTATGGATATAATTAATTTGTGTCCTCTACTTTTATGACGCTTTCGCAAAATGTCATACCGAACATTAAATGTCAGAAAAAATCTGAAATTTATAAATGTCACTTTGTGTTAGAAAAGGTAAAAAAAAATATAAAGTACTCCTAATTTATTAAAATGATGTAAAATGATGTATTAGCTTTATCTTATATTTAATTACCTAAAAATCACAATCTAAAACCCAGCCTTTCTTTTCTTTATCGAATTTGGCAATAGAACGCAAAAGGGCCCTTACTTTGATTACTTCATTTTGATCTGTCAATTTAACTCCAATATTTTTAATAATATCAGCAGATGATGCAAAATTATTGTCCTTATTTGTCAAGAAATTCTTTATTTGTAATAAAATATGTTCATTCGCTGATAATACTTTCACGTCTTTCTCGGGTTTAATAATGTTTGTTGATTCATTCTGAGATTTTCTAATATTGGCAATTATGTTAGAAGAGCCTCTGTATTTACCTAGGTTTGTTCTTTTATTTATTTTCCCAGCTTTTCCAAATTTACCAGTCCAAGTGGGAGTACCGATGTCATATTGTTTTGTCATTTTTCTCGATTTTTTGAGTTCGTTTAATGCTTGTTCAGCTATTTTGGTAGCTTCTCTCTCTATTATCTTTGAAGAAGCCTTCGAATGTGAGTCCTCTAAATGTCTTTGTGATTTTATAGCATCTATTGACCCCTTCCCCAGTAAACCAACCATCAATCTCTCGTCTTCTGTGTTGTCTTTTTCCTCTTCTTTACCGCTATAAAAACTTTCCAATTTAGAAACACCGCTTAAGTTTACTACTTCTTCAAAATCATCACCATCTGTTGAGACAGAATTTTTAAGAGATTTGGTATGTTTCTGTACTTCCTGTTCCAGTTCTTCCGTCGCATGCCCATTTTCACCTCCTAATGTGAATAAATCATGAAGTTCGTTCATTTTAAAAAACCTCTTTTGCTTTGGATCAGTTAAAATCTTATTTGCTAAAAATTGTTTGAATATCTGCCTATGGTATATTTTTTCCTCTATTGTTCCAGTAACTATTAACCTATAGATAGATACCTCTCTTTTCTGGCCAATTCTCCAGGCACGTTCACGAGCTTGCATATCTGTAGAAGGATTCCAGTCTGGGTCAAAAATAATTATTCTATTTGCTCCAGTTAAATTCACACCTAGTCCCCCAACACGAGTAGTGAGTAAAAATAAATCATAATCTTCATTATTAAATTGGTCTACTAGGGATTGTCTTACAGAAATGCTTGTTGAGCCATCCATTCTTAAGAATTTAATGTTGCTTAATTCGGAATCGTTGGATGATATGAACTGTTCAAGTATTTCTAACATTTGTTTCGTTTGAGTAAATAATAAAGTTTTATGCCCTTCTTTTTTCCATAACATTAATAATTGTTTAACAACCTGCATTTTTCCTGATCTTTTTGGATCGCAAGCAGAAGACTGCCATTTTTTAGTATGCCTATCAAGTAAATCTGGGTGGTTGCATATTTTTCTCAATATATCGATCCCATATAAGACTTGCCTTTTCCCTTTTTGAATCTGTTCTAATTCTTTTGAATTCAAAAATTCTAGATATCTATTTCTTTGATATACAGTGAGTTTACAAAACAAAACCATCTCTTTTTTTGAAGGTAGATCCTTGGCAACATCAGCTTTTACTCTTCTCAGTAAATACGGTGATATCATATCTCTTAAAGCAGTTGCACACTTATATCCAGCTTGAACTTGGACATTTGTGGCGTTAGCGTAACCACCCATATGTATTGGCATCACAAATTGCTGTTGGAATACAGGTAGGGTACCTAGCTTCCCGGGATATATAAAATCAAATAGAGACCATAGTTCATTTAAATTATTCTGAATTGGTGTACCTGATAAAATAATTCTATTTTTTGATTTTAACTTTTTACAAGTCAATGCAATTTCCGAATTTGGGTTTCTTATTTTATGGCCCTCATCCAAAATCACGTTTGACCATTTAACATTTAACAATTTATCAGAGTGTATCCTTAATCCAACGTATGTTGTTATCAAAATATGACCATCTCTTACAACTTTATCTATCAAATTTGAAATTGTTGAATTTAACTTCAGATGAGCTTTGGTTTTATTTGAATTACTATTTAGGTCTTCATAGGAGTATTCATCGGTATTTGATGTCATAATCAGATTTTCTAATTCTGTGTCACTTAAGTTTTCTTCTTTCTTACCTTTAATAAAACCTGAACCTATCTGGTGTATGATTACAGCTCTTAATGGTGGCCACCAATGGTGAAATTCACTACACCATTGTTTCATGACAGTTGCAGGACATACAACAAGAACGGGTCCATCTAGTAAGTTTGAATGGTGGAGTGAAGCTATGTATGCAATTATTTGAATGGTTTTTCCCAAACCCATTTCGTCACCTAAAATGCCACCACAATTTTGTTTGTTTAATTCGTACAACCATTGAACACATGTTTTTTGGTAATTGAATAATAACGAAAATATATCACCCGGAATTTTAAATGTGTCATTCAATTTTGCATCTGGTATATTAGGATGTGGTTTAAGACATTCATCAGCCATATTATTCTCATCATTTTTTCTATTTTGTGAACGTTGCTTGACCCAGTTTCTTAGCCTTTTTTGATAATACAGTTCATCACCATCATCTCTAATTTGTCCTGGTTCATACTTGACTGATTTGGGATGTGTTTGACTCTCACTTTCGTAACCTTCGTCTTCTTGATATTCTTCATCTATTTCTTCTTCTATATTATTATCTATTTCCTCATCTATATCAGACTCATCAGTAAGATTTTCCACCATCTGTTCATTTGCAAGTTCAAAATCGTGTTCAGCTCGCCTCTGTATAGTTTCTCCAGAAACAATACTAGAATCATCATCTTCAACTTTGAATTTTATTTCTGTACCAAATGCTGTAAGTTTACCTGTTCTTATCAAATATTCTTTTTCTGTCTCTCCATCGAGTCGATCAGACTTATTTCTATTAGGTATACCTTTTTTATTTTGTACTTTTAAATCATGTAATCTATCTTTAATTTCTTTTACATTTATCTGTGCATCCTTCAATTCAATCTTCTTGATATCATCTAGTTTCCTTTGGAAATTATTTCTAACCGATATTCTTGATGTATTGTTAATTTTCCTTTCAATAGATGATTTCTTTTTTAAGATCAATTTTAATGCTTCCTCAGCTCTTACTAATCTATTTTCCTCATTCTCTATCAGGTGTCTATTGATCAGGCTGGTAGCATTGCTTTCAATTTTCTCTTCCAAAGCACTCTGTGACAATACATTCACTCCTAAGTTAAGGCCTAATTCAGATTCATTCATATTCTATTTTGAAATTCGAAATCTGTGAATGTAGTATGCAAATTATATAATAGTTTCCCAAAAAAAAATTTTCCCTTAAATATATGTAAAATATGTTCTTTCAAATATGATAACCTCTTGATATTAACAATCTAGTAGGATTATATAGTTCATTCTTGATATGTTGTTGACTACCATTGAGAATAATTGTATTGAAACAATATTCCTAAATACATTGTGTGTTTATGACCTTTTTTTTTCTTCTTTCTGATTTCGAGTGTGGATTGCGATTCATCGATTTTGATGGAATTTTTCACTTTAAATGTAACTTCTGTATAGAAAAGCCTCATCGATTTCTTATAATTTCTGAAAGATTTTAAGGTTTATATATAGAAAGAGAGAAGTTACATAAATTTTAACTATCTGTAATTATGAAACATGAAATATTTGTTTACTGTAGTACTTATTTCTTACTTTATATTAACTATTTACATTTTGTTTTGAAGAAATAGCAAAATATGCATTTCTCGTATGTTCCCTGAATTGGAATTTCTAGTGAAAGTTTTACTCCTTACGTTGGCTGTTTAAAAGATCTAATTTATGAAGTTCCTCTCTTGGATCGAAATCACCTTTGCATAATTTTTCGTATTGTTCATCATATTTACCGGTAGAGAGTGTACCGTTGCCTGAAAACCTCTTTGTCATATCCACCATACCCTTCTTACAATCTAAGAAGGCTTTCATTTGTGCTAAACAAAGCTCAGGAAGGTCCTTCGAGAGTTCTGGATCCTCTATACATTTCTGTGGAGTGTTTCTTTGAATCATCACACAAGGTGACCTTTGAAGACATATGGCAACAGCTTTTTTCTGATCATGACAACTAGCACCCATTTTTTTGTTTTAACTCTTGCTTCTTTATTGGTCTTTAATCTTTCCAGAATATCTAATTTAATGAGATAGTAATGTTCTGAGTAGTTGGCAACACTAATGATTTAACTGGTATAAACTATGTGGATATTGAATGTCTGTTTTTAAAATCTTAACAATTATTAACAAATCTTGAAAACTTTGATGAATTATTAATTTGACTTGGCTTTCGTTTGTTCACCTTCAATGTTCCAATTGCCTTAAATTTTATGATTTTTGAAATTCTTATAACATAAAAATTCCTTGCTTTGAATATTTTTTGAAAAAGTTAACAAATGGGTATAATTATATTAATACTGAAAGTATTCATTTTTGATCTAATTTGTATTTCTTGATACATATTCAAGCTACTTATATGATTGATCACATTAAAATAATAAGCTATCAGAGTATTATTAGTGTCCATGAATCAATTGTTATACTTATAAGTGCTGGGCATAATTTAAATTTGAAAAAAGGGTAATAATGTCGTTGAATTTTTTGCCAGGTCGACCAAATGATTCTATTCAAACTGCATGTCAAATCCAATGGCAAGATCAAAATATTATAGCATATTGTTCTGGTAATAATTTGATAATTCTATCAAATTCATACACGAGGTTACAGAGCATATATATCGATTCCGATTGTGTTGCAGTTGATATAGATAGTAACAATGGTTTTATTGCATTGGCTTATTCGAACAAAGTTAATATCTATAAACCTATTCATCAGGTTATGAGAAATCCAAAGTGGGTGATATGTTGTGAAATAATGCATGATGACTCAAAGGTAAATTGTGTAAAATGGGGGTCAGAAAGAGAAATTGTTGTAGGATCAGATTATCTTTCATTCTGGAAAATTAATGATGAATTTGGAGTATATAAACCAATTCTTATGTGGAATAAAAGACAACCAAAACCGGTGTATATGTGTTCAATATCTGGTGATTCTCAATTCGTTGCAAGTGTGGGAAAATATGATAAGACTGTAAAACTCTGGAAGAAAAATACTATAAGTGGTGAACAAGTGTTATTTAATTTGACTTTATTACCTCACTCAGGATTTGTGACATCAATAAGATGGAAAAAGTTGTCTTCTCCAAGGAATCAATTTGGTAGCAACAACTCGGTAATAAGCAGGAATGGGTCCGTCAAAAGTTTAACTGCAAGGAGTTTCAGCAATTTCGAAGACTCCAATTTGACTCAGACTTTATACTCCTTAGCGACGGATAATAAATTACGTGTGTGGTCCTGTCATGACCTGAATGCGGAGAAAACAGTTCAGCTCTGGGGTACAGTCCAATTAAAAGAATCCCAGCGTTTTGTCTTTATTGTGGACAGTATTATCCTTTCTAAAGTTCTAAAAGAGGATTTGTTAAAGACTCATAATATTGAGGATATTCCTGATATTATATGTCTTTTGTCGAATGATGGAAATTGTGAAGGTGTTGCATTAGAGAATTTATCCATGAATCCACCTAAACCTATGAGTCAAAGAAGGTTATTTAATAAAATACTATCTAAACCATTTTTTATAACTCAGCCAAACTTTGTATACTTCTCTGAATCTCAACCATTTGATAAGGATAGTGGTAACGGAAAAATATCATTAGTTATACATGACCTAAAAGGGTTTGTTCAGCACTGCAGTGTTGATATTAATTCACTTTTAAGAAATACAGCAGATAATGATGTACAAGATAACTTCGTTTTCACAGGCCATAATAAATCCATTCAGAGGCTTGTCAGGAGTAGTGATGGAGAGGCTATGTTAACCATATCAAGATTTTCAGAAAATTGTGTTTGGTGTCCATTAAAGATTAGTAACGGAGCTACTCTATGGTTAAAAAATATAATCTCAACAGAAATGCCCATTGTACAAGCAGTTGTTCATGAAAAAGGTAACTTAGTAATTGTACTATTGGAAAATAAAAAGATTCAAGCATGGAGTTGTCCAAATACGCATATTAATATGGAAGCAGAAAAGGCCACCATTATCTCTGAATATCAACTATCAGATAGCGCTGAAGAGTTTAATAAGATTGTTACAATGTTAAATACACCAGAAAAAAAACACAATCACAATTGTCATTATATTGCTTTGATTTATAGTGATGGTAAAACAAAATCTTTTGAAGTACCTAGTAATGGTAAAATTAATGAAGTGACCACAACCTCTCTAGATATTTCTGGTATCTCCATTAAGGATATTTCTATTATAGATCCAGTGCATTCTACGTTTGTTAGTGACCGGCCTCTGATTTCATTAATATCAGATACGGGTATAACAAGAACTTACAAAGCAGAAGTAGATTCGGAAAAGAAGAAAACAACATGGAGAAAATCTCATGAAATTACCACAGGTATTAAAAATGCACAACAAATTAGAGGATCATCTACTGGAAAATTGGGTATCTTGGATTCAGATGGTAAGCATTTTTCTTTATGGGACTTAAATAGAGGTGTGCTGGAATATGAAGAAAATTTTGAAGAAGAGATCAAGGATATTGATTGGACAAGTAATGAATATGGCCAAAGTATTGTTTCAGTTGGATTTAATGGGTTTGCATTGTTATATACACAAGTAAGATATGATTATACAAATAATATCCCAAGTTATTTACCAGTAGAAAAAATAGATATAACGGAACATACAGCACATGATATTGGCGACTCAGTTTGGTTGAATGATGCTACATTTGTTGTAGCATCTGGAAATCAGTTATACATAAAAGATAAATCATTAGATTTATCTGATGCTTTTGTATCACGCTCAATTGGTTCAAGGAAAATATTGTCAAATGATATTTTGCATTTGAATAGCGTACTAAATGGACCACTTCCAGTTTACCATCCCCAATTTTTAATACAAGCATTATATTTAGGTAAACTTAATTTAGTTGAAGAACTAGTCCTTAGGTTATTTTTGGAAATGAGAAGAATAAATCTAGCTAATATGGATATTTCCACATTATCTTCAACCTTGGGAATTGATGGGAATAAATTTCTTGTTGAAAAGGATAAAGATTATAAAATCGATAAATTTCCGGATCCATATCCTAATTTCAGTATTAAAGTAGTGAAATCATTGATAGAGTTACTTATGAAAACTTCTTTACCATATTTAACCCGTCATCAACAATTAACGTTAATTACAGTAATTGAGGCAGTTCAGGAATTATCAAGAAATAAAAATATTTTAGATTATAATGGTCTATTATTTCTTTTGGGTGTTAGATTATTCCATTCCCATAAAGATACCCAACATGAATTAACTATGCGAGATGTTTCATGGGCTTTACATTCTGATAACAAGGAATTACTATTGAAAACTATTGAAAATCGGATTGAGTCATGGCAATCTGCCAAGGATCATAAACTTGCTTTTTGGGTAAAAGAGAATGATTTGATAATTAAGATAGAGCAAATAGCAAAATTTGAGTTCACTGCAGGAGAAACAAGAGATCCAAGCAAATGTGCTATATATTATTTAGCCTTAAAGAAAAAGCAAATATTAATAAGCTTATGGAAGCTAGCAATTGGTCACCAAGAACAACAAAAAATGCTGAAATTTTTGAATAACGATTTTAATGAACCCCGATGGAGAACAGCAGCTCTCAAAAATGCGTTTGCATTATTAAGCAAACATCGTTATATGGATGCAGCATGCTTTTTCTTATTAGCGGACTCGTTAAAAGACTCTATTAATGTTCTTTATAAGCAGGTTGAAGATGTAGATTTAGCTATTGCAATTTGTCGATTATATGAGGGAGATAATGGACCAGTACTTGGTGATTTTTTGAAAAGAATATTCCTACAGGAAGCTATTTTACAAGACAATAGATGGATGGCTAGTTTTATCTACTGGAAGTTAAGGAATTATGAAGTATCTATTAAAGCTTTAGTTACTGCCCCGATTAACATTGAAAATAATAACACATTAGTTGAAAAAGCACAATGTGTTAATAAGTCGTTTTTAGTAGAAGATCCTGCATTGGTTATTATGTATGAAACACTTAGAAAAAAGAATATCAAATATTTTATGGGTGCACAAGAAATAGAGAATAAGATAGAATTTACTTTGATTTGTAGAGTCTGTGATATCTACTGTAGAATGGGATGTGATTATTTAGCATTATCTCTAGTTAAAAATTGGAATTTTATTAAATATATTCATACTAATGAAGATAAAAGAATATTAGAAAACGAGAAAGAAAATTTTGGAATAAATACTATGAGTTTTGAATCAACTACAACAAATAGAATGAGGCCTAGTCTTTTTGATAAGTTTGATAATGAAGAAAAGAATTTCCAGAATCCTCCAAAAGATGATTTCAAGTACGAAAATACAAAGAATATTTTAGAAGGATATACTAATTCCAACACTGGGGAGAGCCACAAAAGTTTGTTGGATGATTTTTCGATATCACAGCCAATTTCTAAAACTAAAAATTTACTAGATGACTTCTCTAACATACAAACTAGTAATAGCTTTAAAAACCTACAGGATAACGTTTCCGCTGAACAATCCACCCATAAACCTAAAAATCTATTAGATGCGTTCTCGACACAAGACACAGCTCCTAAAATAAAAAATGTATTGGATGAATTTGCTGATTCAACAATGGCATTGAAAAAAGATCACAAACCCTCCGTTACAAAAATAAATCCGCCAAGGAATCTATTAGATGATTTTATGTAATTATACACTATTTTATATCATGTATTAGAACTGACAAATATCGTTCAGTACTAAATTTACAAATTGTTCTGATTTTTGAGTAGCATATATAGAGCATTAAGTAGGTATATAATTTAAAAGCCTTGTTGCATCTATTTTGGATCAGAAAAAAATTTTGCAATACTTTTCCTTGTTTTCTCAGTCCTAGCATCTATAATGGATTGGACAGAATCAATTTTTCCATCAATAACTTTATCCAGCGGATTATGGTCTTTACAAAGTTTATAATTGGACAATGCTTCTTCATATCTCTTTTTAGCAAAATAACTATTACCTATTCTATAATAAGCTTTAGCTTTATCGATATCTGGTATATTGTGCATATCAAGTACATATATACCATATTTAATAGAATCATCATATTGTTTCAAATAATAGTAATTCAGGGATAAGTTCAGGTATAGTTTTGATTTTAAAGTTGTGAATTTAACATAATTTTCTTTGTCCATGTCTATATCTGGAATAAATTCATTGACATATCTGATAGATTTTTGATATTTAAACAATGAATCCTTAAAATTCTTTTCCTTGAATAATAGAGAACCTGAATTTTTAATTATATCAATTGCACTGTAAGCTTCATTAAAATTGTCATGGTCAAAATGATCATCATCATTTGGATTTTCCTCATATATATCCCCACCAATTGTATTGTTGCATGCATTGTAAAGGGGAATTCCTAGTGATTCATCCCACACTCCACAGTTTTTTATTAAAACACATTTTTCTGGGAAACCATCATTATCAATTGGAACTTTTTCAATTGTACGTACCACATGTTTACCATACAATACTTTACCAAAGATTGTATGTTTCCCATTTAAATGTGGTTGAGCACCTACAGTTATAAAAAATTGAGAACTATTTGTGTTTGGTTCACCAGTATTGGCCATAGCTAATAAAAATGGTTTATTGAATTCCCCTAAATTTTCATCTTCAAAGTTACCATAACATTTGAATTGTTTTGTCTCATCTTTGAATTCACTTTCATCAGCATAAATTGAGCAACCTCCGGTACCAATATTATTACTTTTTTGGAATTTATCAGAACCATAAACAATGTCACCACATTGAATAGTGAATGTTCTTATAATACGATGAAAAAAATTATTTTTTAAAGTCAATTGTTTAAAACCTCCAATAGTAATATCACCCTTGCAAAGATGTAAAAAATTCTGAGAGGCTTTAGGAGCTTTGTCATCAAATAGTTCACACACTATTCTACCTATATCCTCTCCATTTATAGATATATCTAAATAAACGGTTTTCTTATCTGAAGACATCTTATCAATCAATTTGTCAAAATTGCCCTTCTTGTTTTTTATAAGAAGAATTAAGTTAGAGAAAGATCTAATAGAAACTAATGCAATGATTTAAGAGCATTAAGAACTTAGAAAATAATCCAAACTTTACATTCAATTAAGAACATATTAATCATGAATCAATGTAGAATTAAACTAACATAAATTTAATCGATGAGCTTTCAAATTAATATTATCTTCTTGATATTATTTTTCAGCCCAAATGCAATTACCCGAATACCATATTATCTGTCATTATGAATTGGAACTTTTGAAGATTCAAATTTTCTGTTAAATTTTTGTTTTTTGACAAAGGTACAAGTAACAAGTTCAATGGATTTATTAAAATGAACCAACTATTAACTTAATAACAAACATATGTTATATATCTTGTTAGTTCTGTTTGATTTATTTGTGTTTTTTTATAATACTAAATTGTTACAAAAAAATAAGTAGTAATTAATATTTATTATTTGGTTGATCTTGGAATTCGAAGACTAAAATATTGTACAGTAACTGTTGTTCTTTGAATATAACATAAGATCTTTGCCCAAAATTATAAGGTATTAGATTTTGAGATATCCCAGGAATTAGGTATTTCTGCGAGTTATTTGAATTAATTGGGAAGAATAACAAAAAAAAAACACTAAATTAGAGGACGTATCTGATTGTAACTCGATTTTCTCAGTATCGTTAAAGTAAAGGTGAGTTTTTTTTAATTGAATTTGGAGAAAGATAGTTTGGATAAAAGAATGGAATTTATAGATACAAGAACCATTGTCGTTCGTGAGTGTATCAAATTAACAAACTCGGTCAGAAAACATATAATCAAAAATGATTACAATCAACTTGGGATGAGTGTAGTGATAGGGACCGGCAATGAATTTTTTACCAACGCAGTTGACTCAAATATTAGTATGAACAATGGCATTAACGGAAATGATCCTTTTAATTATTTATCAAAATACAATAATATGAATAATGGTGATCAATTATTGAGCAAACTATTGGATCTGAAGAGAAAACTAGTATCAAATGACCATATAATATCAACAATATCACCCGTGGAGATCCTTGAACCATTTTTGTTTATTATTGTCAATAGTTCTGTACCTGGTGATATCACAGTTCAAGCATTAGAAACAGTGGATAGTTTTTTCAATTTAAAGATAGCCTTTAATGGGGATAGCCCTGAGCATGTTAAGGCATACACTGAAACCATTAGAGCATTGACACATTGTAGATTTGAAAGGTCAAGCAGCATCACCGATAATGCAGTTTTATTAAAAGTTGTTGATATGTTACAGAATATTTTAGTATCACCAAGCAGCAATATATTACCAGACCGTGTTATTTATGAAGTTTTACAAATTACTTTATCTATGGTTTGTAATAATAGAAGAGCTGAAATTCTTCGTAAGGCAGCAGAAACATCTTTAATAAATATCACAACAAGAGTATTCTCTAGGCTTGCAGAAATAGAAGTTGAAGAATCAAATCATCATGTTTATATTAATTCAGCAGTTTATGCAAAAAATAAATTAAAGAAAGATACTATAGGAACAATTAAATCAGAATCTACAGACGATATTATAAATAATAAAATTATAGGTAATAAGGAATCCACAGATAAAGCTTCTGATAAAGTGGTAGAGTTGTTAATTGGTTCGAAGCCATCCACCATCGAAGAAAGCTACGGCTTACCTGTAATCGTTGACTATCTAAATTTGCTTCTATCTTTGATTTTACCAGAAAAGAATGACACAGCATCCGTTGAAGCTGTGGTATTGTCTTTACGACTTCTAAAGATAGCGATAGATATATCAGGCAACTACTTTTTATTGCATCCCCGTTTATTCTCATTCGTATCAGATCCAATTTTCAAATCAGTATTATATATTATTCAAAATTCGGAGAATCTATTAATTTTACAGGCTTCCCTCGAATTGTTTGGAAGTATTTTTTTAGTCTTTGGTAATTCTTTACAAAGACAGATTGAATTAACCTTAAATTGTTTATTGAAAATTCTCTATGAAACAGAAGATGGTCAAGACAAGAAAAAGAAAGCAAATAGCTCCTTGGATTTGCAATTTAAAGAATTGATTTTGGAACAACTTTCAATAATATGGACATGTGCACCCTCTTTTTTTATATCATTATTCGCTGAATATGATTGTAATCTAGATAAAATTGATATATCATTGAACTTATTAAAATCCCTAATTGGTTTAACAATCTCAAATAATGCTAACGTCCATTCCTCAATAATTATTCCTTCAATTTCATTGGACGGTATCACAGGCTTTATTGAAAGTATGCATGTAAATACACAGTCCATGGACAAGAACTTATATTGGGCTGGTAAAAAAATTTTACCATTGCTCGAACAAAGGGAACAAAAAACTGCATTTATTGAATGTTCTGCTATCTTTAATGAAAAGCCAAAAAAGGGTATCCCATTACTTTTAGAGAAAGGTTTTATCCAATCTGAATCAGATGAAGATATCGCAAAATTTTTATTTGAAAATAATACAAGAATGAATAAAAAGACAATAGGTCTACTACTTTCAGATCCAGATAGAAAATCTTTACTGAACTATTTTATTGGACTTTATGAATTCGTTGATTTAAGAGTAGATGAGGCCCTACGTATTTTATTGACTAAGTTCAGATTACCGGGTGAATCTCAACAAATTGAACGTATAATTGAATGTTTTGCGCAGAAATATATCAATGATCAGATAAATGATAAAAAAGAAAATGATGAAGAGTTTCTATATCCTGACCTTGATTCTGTCTTTGTGCTGAGTTATTCAATAATCATGTTAAATACTGATTTACATAATCCGCAAGTCAAAGAACATATGAGTTTTGAAGACTATTCCAATAATTTAAAGGGCTGTTATAATGACAATGATTTCCCTCACTGGTATCTGGATAGGATATATTGTTCTATTAGGGACAAAGAAATAATTATGCCTGAAGAGCATCATGGAAATAAAAAATGGTTCGATGATGCATGGGATAATATTGTTTCCTCAACATTAGTTGTTACGGCAAGCACTTTGAAACGTAATAATATCATTACTAGTTTGGGTAATGCCGATCTTATACAATTAGATGAAGCAATTTTCGTAAGTTTAGGGTCTATTCTCATTGATGCCTTGATTAAAATTATTACTGGAACGAAAGACTTAACCATTTTTACCAAGGTGATTGACTCTATTGAAAAATGTTTGGACATTGCATTTTTTTTTAACTTAAGTGAATTATATTCTAATACATTAATTCAATTTGCAAAGTTCACTAATTTACTCGAAAATAATGAGCAAGAAAATGATGAAAATCAAGATCAAGTTATTGAAATATATGTTGAAAGTACAAATACTCGTATTCCAATATGTAAGACATCAATCCAACTTGGTGAAGATTTTAAAAAGCAAAAATATCTATCTTCATATTTTAAAATTATAAGAAAAAACAACACAGTATCGATGTTAAGTCCAAAAATCTGGGAAACTACTTTAAATATGATTATTAAATTATATGAGAAAGGTTTAATTAATCCAGATATATTTGTAGACTTTCAAAAACAATTGTGTATTGGTAAATTACCTATACCAACCCCTGCTCATGTTATAAATAAAGAAAAGATTAACAAAGGCATATTATCAGCATTCGCATCATATTTAAAAGGGGATGAAGAGCCATCCGATGATGAAATTGAGAAAGCGTTAAGAGCAGTCGAATGTATAAAAAAGATCGATATAACAGTGTCGATATTTGGCACTGGTGCTCATTTTACATCTGAATTTATTGAATTAATTCTTCAGTCTATACGAAAACAAAAGACAGAATTAAACAAATCATTTTTTGAAGCAGAGGCTTTATTCTTGATTGAGATCACAATTGCTCTATATTTACATTGTAAAGATATATCAAAACTAGGGGATAAAATTTTAGATACAATTAAAATATTATCTGACTCAGAAAACTTTACAAAGGATGGATTGAGAAGATTAGTTAGTTATAAGTTATTATTATTATCAATTGTGGTTGACCATCAAACCATTTTAAAGGAGACTTTAGACAATAACTTAATTCAGCAAAATGAAATATTCAATGAAAAATTTTTCTCAACAAAACATGGAGAAGGTATTATTAAATCCTTGCTTCTACTAACTAAAATTGACAGTTACAAATTAATTTTATATAATGAAGAAAATTTTTGGCAATTACTTAGAAATGTTGTATCTGATGAAAATCAACTTTCAACAGTTTTTAACTTCATTGATTTGGCTATAAGGGAAGATAAGGATTTGTTTACGGGAAATAATTTTAAATGGATTCTTGGCCTTCTAGATGAAATTTCTTCGGCAGGCGCAATTGGGAATAAGTGGGAAATTACTGAAGAAAAGTTGAAAGAGAATCCACATGAAAAGGTAATTGATGTTTCTATTAAATCTTTGATGTTAACGAATTATCTATTTGAGTATCATATAAGTTCCAATCAATTTAATGAAGAACAAAAACTGTCATTAATACAAGCCTTATCTCATCAATGTTTGAATCCTTGCACAAAAATTAGTAATTATGCAATTGATACTCTCAGCCGGACCTTAACCAAACATGAATTAATGCAGACGTTGAGTATGGAATGTATCCAAACACTTATAACGGATGGTTTGATGCCACTTTTAGAGTTAGATGAATCGGATAATATTAAAACTGAACATTTATTAAGAATTATAAAAATGATAACTAAAATTTATTTGGTAAATCTTAAAAATAAGAAGGTATCACCAACAACTTATGAACAAATTATTTCATATATAAAGAAATATGATTCGGACGAGGACATTAAGAAGACTGTTGATTCATTTATAAGCGATAACACAGCAATTTTATCTTCCGTGGTTAAATAGTCGCACTTTTATAAAGTCTAGTTATTATGATATTTTTTTATATATTATGCATTATAGAGTGAGTTTATAGTAACTATAGAATATTATCAGATAATATAACGATAATGATGATTGTTTCACATTTAGTTGAGTCTTGTTTTACTGGTTATAAGTTCATCTTCTAGTGTTGATCTCATATAATCCAGTAAAATTAGGCCAATCGTAGTACCCGGAATGGTGGACAGCGCTCTTCTATTAAATCCTTTATATAGCCACCTTGATAGGTCACCAGTTTTTCTATGAATGAAATAAATATGTGAGAATGTATCATAATATGAGTGGAGATAAATATGGAAATGTGATCTTTTGTGGTTTTTTAATATTATTTTTGACATTGCCAGTTGATGATTTTTTAAAAATTTTGAATTCTTTGGTAATGATTTGTTATAGATATCAAAGACTTCAAGCCTTGAGAAATAAATTTTTTGAATTTTTGATAGAGGGTATTGAAATATTTGCAGAAATAATGCAGCAGTAATTCCACCTAAGAATATAAACGATCTCTTTATCCATCTCTCTTCCTTAGGTGTTAGAAAAGTATAATAATTTGAATCAATCGTCTTACTACTTACATCAGTATTATTATTATTGTTGAAATCAAAGGTTTCCTGTACCCGATATTTGAATCTTCTATAACTACTGATTAAATTTAGTACAAAATTTGATAACGTACCTTTTATCATTTCAAAAGTTGTGAAATATATTGCGAAACCAAATGATTCTTTTATTGCGACAAGAGTGAATCCACTATAACAACCAAGTAAACCAATTTCTTTTAGTTTATTAAATCCAAAGCTCCATAAGTTATTGTATTTTTTAATGCTCTCAAATACTTCGGCAGTTGAAGACCTTGTATATATAGCATCAATTGGTGTTGAAACTATTGATTGAGCAAACCCTGCGAGTAGTCCCGATCTGAACACATCCGAAAGATTAAACAGCAAAAGATACTGGCTATTAGCATTAGTACCCTTTGATAAATATGTCAATGTAGTCAAATAAGTCGAATATAGCACCACCCCTGTTGCCGAATTCACTAGTAATGGTGGTAAGATTCTATCAGGAATGACTTTCCAACCATATTTGTTTAAACCTTTTGTTAGTAATCCTAGAGAAGAATTTTCGACAATAGAAGTATATTTGTACACATTAGAAAATTTTTGATTCCAAAAAGTAGTTTTATTGTTATTATTGCTTGTTTGGTTAATAGTGGATTGATTTGTTTCACCAGTTAAAATTACACGTAAGTAGTGGAAATAGTCGAATCTTGGAGGTTTAAACAATTTGACTGGTGTACGAAGGTATGCAGAAGTCAATTGATACACAATTGATCTCCCACCTGCAGTCAGAGCACCGATTGTGGTAGAAGATGATTTCAAAGACGTTGAGTCATTGTTGTCATTTGTAAGAGAGTGTTCGCCAATGGAATGCATAGCATCATCTCTTTGCATGGGACAAAAAAGCCAACAACACTTCTCTGTGTGTGTTCTCAATAATTATAGCTGAATATTAACACACACATATATATATATATATATATATATATGACAATAGTGATTAAATGTGATTTCATGAAATTAAATATAATAAAATTTGTATGATTATGTGAGATTGAGAATTCGATGACGATGACGATGATAAAAGTATGGATATAATTAAAAGTATGGATAATAATAATATAAATAATACGAATGATGATATAAATCTCATTCTATAGACACACAAACAGTCTGAGAAAGCCCAAAAAAAAAAAGAAAGAAAGAAAAAAAAAGGATAAAGAATGTCGAATAATTTATAATAATCGGTATCGGGTTCAATCTGTCAGACCGTCCTCCGTGCGAATTTTTAACATCCACACGGAAGAAACTCGGGCAGAGAGTCCTACGATTGCACTCAAGAGACCTTACTGCACAGCTGTTTTTCACAAAGAGAAACGTGTGTAGCAAGTCAAACATACTTTATTTCCTCCTTCCATTTCTGTTCTAACTTTGAATAACCAAGAGAAGAGCACACACAATACCCCCCTCCTTTTTGAAGAGGAGCATTGTACGTACAACTTCACCGGCTCTGCAACGTTTCTCCGAAAGAGCGGAGCAGATTGTTTGAACACCCAAAGATCGCAGAAAGACAATTACCCTGTGAAATCCATTTACCAATTCCCATCTGTAATTGAAGACTGAGAGTCTCCCGTACAGTAATGATTTCTTATGATAAAGCAGTAACAAATTGGCTTGCACCAATTTCCCTCACGGGTAAGTAATTATCATTTCCCATTCAACCTTTTTTAATATAAGTAATCCCAACAAACCTGCCCCGTTTCCAGAAATGCGATGCGGATTTCTTCAAATTTAGAACTTACAATGAGAAGAAAATGAGAAAATTTTATTTCTGTTGTAATTCACCGAATTTCCCACCTGATAAATAATTTTTCAATTTTTTTTGAAATTTCCCATAATTTTTTTTAGTAACTATGAGATTTTTCCATTTTGTAAACAGGTTTCTTAATCGTAGGAGCTACAATTATTCGACTGTGATTTGAACTCGTGTGAGATGTGTACCCTTCACAGAGTACACTAACCACACTAGTAAAAATCAACCAGTGTTTTGCTTATCTAAGGTGTTTAACAAGTAAAATGCAATATTACTTTTGTTAAAAAATATATTTCTAATAAATTCTGTCAGAAAATAAGTCTATAGGAACTATAGATCTGATATTCCAAAATGAATTAGTAATGTTATTAACGTTTTAAATCAAAAAGCTTCTGGAAGCCCATGGAAGAAATTTCCGATCCAGAAATGACAAATTTCATCGGACAAAATTCAACTTCCAAAAGGTATAAATATGGGACTTAATTAATGAGATATAAAACTAAGTCTTTACCAAATTTGTATATTATAATTTGTATATCATATATAAAAGAATCAAGGAATTATATACTGTAATACTGCAACCTAACAATGTTAACCAATAACAACAACAACAACAACAACAACAACAACCGTAATGTCTGTCAATCCTGTTGCTAATGTCAACAAGGATGACACTACTTCCCAAAACACCTTAAAAATCCAATAAATTCATCTTTAAAAGCTTATATTGTTGAACTTTGGTGACGAGGTTAGATGATTTATCTTGAGTATTAATATTATTCATTTTTTGTGATCGGTAGTATTACGGTGTAATTCCTTGATCGTTTTATATAATATAAATAATATATGGATTAAGTAATATTTTAAGGTAGATAAATGATATTTCTGATTTGTTCAAAATTAGTACCATATTTATATGTTTTAAAATT
>JAJLTH010000052.1:60537-88561 GCA_030568035.1 Tetrapisispora nanseiensis | reverse complement strand
ATACCACTATAATACCGTAGGGAAAGTCAGATATAGTTTCTTCAATTGATGTTTCAGATTTAGATAATTATTTCCTAATCGGGAAATCCAAAATTATCTAGTTTTATAATAATTTTGTAACTCATTAGGGTTTCTTGGTCTAACATCACTCAGTTCAATTAATGTTAATTACAACTGTCCAGGTTGTATTACAACAAATGGTGTTTCCAATAAGGTCTCATAGTGTAGTGGTTATCACCGTCGGTTCTGATCCGACTAACCCCAGTTCGAATCCGGGTGGGACCTTCTTTTTCTTTTTTTTATATATGCCCCTTTTGCCTCCCAGTCTTTTAAGCAGAAGCATTTTCTACTTTTCGTCACAAAGAATATAACAACCAGAGAATAGCTTAGCACCTGCCCTTCTGAGGACCAATTGTTTTTTTTTAATTTAAATGTCTTCGAAGTTCGCATCAGAGAAAGAAGCACACACACGTCATTTGCTGGAAACCACAAAAGTAGAATGCCTCTAACTCATCCACGTGTGTTTCTCTGGCCAATTTTTTTTGATTTCTTTTTTTTTGTTTGCCTGGATGCCCACGACTTAACAGTGTGTGCGCTGTTTCACAATGAAAAATTGTTTTTGCCCACTCAGCTGTTACAGCAATCAGTCACTCCATGGCGCTGCACGCATTTGCTGCGGGACTCGTTACACAAACAGAGAACCCCAGCAGAACTGCAAATCGCTCCTTTCTGCACGGGGTTTACTCCAGCAGCGACACTTCTCATTGCCACGCAATTTCATTTTTTTTTTCAACACCCCTACGTGTCTACTCGCACAGGCTAGCGTGCGCACTTTTCTCAGCGCTGCCACTGTTTTCATTCAAATGCACACGGCGGATCAGCACGGACGCTCCTCTGCCGGTCTCTTCTACCAGCCAAGCAAAAAGGAGAGACAAACAGTTCTGCCCAGCGTGAGCCCAGCGTGAGCCCAGTGCTGTCCAGTGTTGTCCAGTGTTGTTCAGTGCTGTCCAGCGTAGCTTAGCCTGGGCCACAGGCCTCCTTCTGTCTAGCGGGTCTAGCTCCAGCAGAAATTTACACGACGCTCCCCACTGGTGCTGCCAAAGGAAAGAAGGCCACTTCTCACTGGAAAATTTCTTGTAACCAGAAGAGAAGAAGAGTTGGTTACAAAAAAGAGTTGATTTCCAATTTGTCACTTATTGAAATTCATGTTGAATTTTAGAAATTCTCTAATGGGTTGAGAAGTGAAAGTAATTATCAAATCATCCAATCTTTATGAACTTCTTCTACAGGTTGTAATGCTACTGTGAATACAAACTGGTAGTTTGATAATTACTATTACAATGAGGCAAAAAAAAAACATAACAGTATCCTAATATCTTGATTAATTTCCAATTAGTTTATAAACTATTACTTGAATTGAATTCTATAAAAGAGTATATAAACCGTTTACAATTTATTTCATATTGTGTTTAATTTTTTGTCTTTCTCTTTTTTTTTTTCATTTACAGAAATCAAGTAAATTAAATTTTACAAAAATTACAGAGAAATAGGTTAAATTACGTACAGATACTAGGAATTAAAGGAACCCCCATCCATCTATATTATCTTATACTCTAACCACTAAAATACACATCATGCCAAAAGTTTTAGAAGATTATCAAAAAAAATTTTTGGAATTGGCAATTGAGTCTCAAGCTTTGAGATTCGGTTCTTTCCAATTGAAGTCTGGAAGGGAGTCACCATATTTTTTCAACTTGGGACTCTTTAACACAGGTAAGCTACTGTACAATGTTGCCACTGCTTACGCCATTGCTATCATTCACTCTGATTTGAAATTCGACGTCATTTTTGGCCCAGCTTATAAAGGTATACCTTTGGCAGCCATAGTCTGTGTTAAGTTGGCTGAGATCGGTGGAACTAAATACGAAAATATACAATATGCATTCAACAGAAAGGAAAAGAAAGACCACGGTGAAGGTGGTAGCATTGTAGGTGCTGCTTTAGCTGATAAAAGAATTTTGATTATTGATGACGTAATGACTGCAGGTACCGCCATTAATGAAGCATTTGATATAATTAAAGCAGAAAACGGTAACGTTGTAGGATCTATAATAGCTTTAGATAGACAAGAAATTGTTGATTTAGAATCAAGGGATGGCTTGAGTGCTACTCAATCTGTCTCAAAGAGATACAATATTCCTGTATTAAGCATTGTTACCTTATCTGATATTATTCAATATTTAGAAGGTAGAATCACCCCTGAGAAAAAGGAAAAAATCCAAGAATATCGCCAAAAATATGGTGTACTATAAGTAAATAATAGAACAACAACAACAATTATAAAGTGTAATTTTAAAATAGCAGGAAAGTTGTAACCCTTATTAGAATATACTACAATCTTTTTGATAAAAAACATTATTCACATTCAATTAAATGCAAGGAATAAAAGATAGCCGTATGTCAAACCATTATCATAATATTAACTGATATATATATATAGTACATTCAATAACAATGTATAAAATCTTAACAATAAAAATTAATTACATATAAATTACTAGTTCAATGTAATTTTAGATATTAAGTTAAAAATACCTCACTACTTTTTGTTGGAATTACATTAATATGACATCTCAACAGACTTTAAAGGTTAATCATTCTTTTTTAATAAAAGCTCATCAATCACACAATCAAATATGTCCAAAATTAGACTTGCACATATATATGGATTTTGTAGTATACCATGTATTCGTACGGCGGCAATCTTAGAATTATTCAGCCCAACAACTTTACCACTTAATTCAATTATTAGCTTTTGAAAGATAACTAAAGAATTGTTTCTTGCCTTCAACTTCTCGATACTGCTTCTCTGTACATTATGATGTGGATTATCATGCCTCTCTAAGACACCACCCTCCCCCCACATAATATTTTTTAATGAACTCAATAAATTCAAGATAGTCTCCTTAGATTCAATACTTTTAATATGGTCCTTTACATACTTATCAATTGTACTTCCAAGTAATTGTCTCAAAACAGTAAGTATAGCCCTTCCCCTAATCCATTTTGTATCCTTTTTGCTTGATTTAAATATTGCAATAAATAAATCACAAATGGGTTTTATAAAAGGTTTTTTTGGGCTAAGCATATTTGACTTTTCGTATTGAATATCTATCAACTCTTTTATATTTCTTGTATTTTCTTCCTTCACTTTTACTTTATCCTCATTGGTTGAAATTACGTCATCTTCTAAGTCTTCATCATATGATTCTCTAGATTTAGGTAGCAAATATGAATTGTTTTCAGGAGAAATTTCTGAATTCAATAAATCATTTTCAACAGAGAATACAGTATTCGAACTACTATCAGTATTTTTATCTCCAGATATCTTAAATGAGCCCTGTATTGTTAAAAATTTTCTAAACATGTCATCATTGCATATTTCTTGTATATTTAGTAATTGACATAAATACTTTTCCAGAGCAAACCTTCTATCATCCATCAACAAGGTTTTTGAAACCTGGTATTTTATTGATAAACTCATTTTTGAAGGGAAAGGTGCATTTTTACTTACATTTTTCATTAAGGAGCTATAATATTTCTTCAAATGTGAGTTTAGAATAACAAATTCACTAAATCTTCTAGCGACTTCCCATGTTTTAACATCCGAATTCGATAGATATTCAACGCTAATTAGATAATAAGTGACACCTTTTCCTTCGTAAGAAATATCGTCTGTATAATAGGATTTAATTTCCAAAACTGTTTTGGCGTATAACATATTTAAATTAACCTGTAGTAGATATTGTTGCTTTAATAACTCGTCTGTTTTCAATTCTTTCACAAGTGTTATTCGCGATCGCTGTAATAATTTTAATTGTTTCTTATTGTCCGTTAATTTTGCTTTTAATATCAAATGATCAAGTAATTGTATTTCATTTTCTATCCTATCAATTGACATAGTTAAATTTGCTAGATTATCCTTTATTTCTTTATATGAAGTACTACCTTTACTATTATCATTCGTAATAAAGACATCTGGTCGCAAAGAGAAAACACGTTCCGATGTAAATTTCTTGTCCTGGTTATTTCTATCTTCTAGTAAAAAATCTCTAAAAATATCATTGTCATCTTCCACAATATCACTTTCTGAGTTATCATTAAGCTTATAAATCTTTTTCAAAACTTGTGAATGGCTATTTTTATTCATTACTTTTTCTAAATCTTTGTTAATTTTTGAATCAGATGAAAATTTGATTCCATTGATCTGTTGGTTCTTATTGTTTTTATAATTCGTTTCCTCATAATATTTATGGTAAACATTGGTATATGTAAAACTAGGTAGCGATATTATTTTTAAAAATAGATCAGTGTCTTTAAACTTTTCAAAATAGTCTTGCTCGATCAATTTAATCGCCTTATCTTGCAGTATCATCATATTTTTACGACATTTCATGTATTCAGACTGTGAGATTTCATTTTGAGTTGATGTTTGTATCAAACTTGCTGTTAGATCTGAGTCTAATTTTCTCATCATTTCTAATTTTTCATTCTTAAAAAATGTTGTTATTATATTCAACACTCCGAGTAAGTCCTTCGCATCATATGCGACTCCCAAATCATTCGAATTCAAATCTTCTAGTGGATTTTTTATTCTGTTGACAAGCTCATAAAATTCGTACAAAATAAAACCAGTATCATTAAAATTATCTTTTAGATACATTTTAAACTGCTTGAAATTAAATTTATCAGTTATAATATCTTCAAGTTTGATTTCATTTATGTATGAATCGAAAATTTCAACAGATGTTGTGATATACTTCACTACAGAATCACTCATTTTCTTGTAGCTTGTATCAACCAAATCATATTGTTGAAAATAATTCAATTTATTCCCAAGAAGATTTAAACACAGTATGATTCTTGAATATTCAACGTTTCTTGTTTTTTTAAGGTCAGAGTTGTGCTCAAACACTGATACTATTTTTAACAATTGAAACATTTTAAATCGTACCGAAACAACATTATTTAACAAACTTAGGGCTTTTAAGTAACTTTCAAAATCACTAGATGACGGATTATTTTGGAAATCAAAGTCTGGTATATCGTGTATATTAATATCTTCTTGAAGTTTGAGTTCAAGTTTATTTTGTTCTGCAATTTCCCTTGATAATATCTCTCTTACTTCATTTATTCTATACCTTTCTTCTAGAACTTGTTGAGATAACTCGATGATTTTTAAATTCCATTGGTCAGGGTCTGAATATTTCTTTACTAAAGGTATAAATACAGATGATGTTATTATATCTCTTAGTAAAATGAAAGTAAATTGTGAGTTAGTTTCTTTTTTATCCACTATTTTGTACAAAATCTGTTCCACTTTTTTCTTCATATATTTTTCTATCTCTTGATCATGTGTTGTAGCTCTTAATGATAGTGAATTATGTACTGTATACCTTTTATTAAATTCCACTGCTATACTTAATGCAATATCATTACTATTTTTGGATGAATCAAGCACAGCTTGCCATGACTCACTGAAATTGTTCAAGTATAAAGTAAGCAAAGGTATAAGCTTCAACGATATGACTGTCATTATATCAGTTTGAACTAATCCTTTTTGTAATTGAATGATAATATGCACTAACAGCTCTTTCACAGCAACCACAAACCTCGAGTCATTATCATCTTGTTCTTGAATCCTTTGAAACCATGGCAAAATAAATGAATCAACAATTAAATCAATAATATCATATAGTTCATTTGAAATATCTTGAGAAATACCTTTATTTATAAATGCATCTTTTGAATCAGATATTGCTCTTTTATTATTTAATATAGCGTTTCTTGTAATTATATTATCAATGTCTAACCTTAATCTTTGAGTATAAACTTTTTTATGTACTCTCTTTGGTATAAATAAAATAAAATATAAAACACAAATGCAAAAAATAGAGAGGATTATTCGAATTCTTAATGGTACTAAAAATGATAAGATAACTTGAGTCCCAACTATCAGGCTAACAAATGCTAGTGAGTCCTTTAATTTAGCATCATTATAGACAAACATATAGTAATTCAATTAACCATTTAGTTTAATTTATTTATCTCAATTTAAAAACATACCTTGATTATCTTACACATATGAATGATGTTTACATAAATTTATAAATACAGTATATCTTTTCATTAGTGGACCTTTTATTTTTGTTTGATGTCTACTTTCATCTACAAGCGGACTGCTTCAAAAATACTAAAGATATGTCATGATTGTACTAAAACAATACGATTTGTGAGAAAGATATAACTATTAAATACATTTATAAGACATGTTTGTATATATTACATTAATGAGAAATGTAAAAGAATCGATATATTATCAGATATGCTATATATATATATATATATTTGTTAATAAAATGCAGGAAAATAAGTGTGCTGAACATACGATGAAACTGAAATATGGAATTGAGTTCTTCAACATGTGTGATGTAACGTAGTTAAAGGTGCAAAGTTTCAACTAGATGATGAAATAAAATTTTCTAAGTTGTTCAATTCGAAATTTGTAATTAATAAAACTAGAATAGGAGCTCAATTAATGAGGAACGTCCCATTTCATTTCTTTATCTTATCCTTCTTGATCTTCTTATCCTTCTTGATCTTCTTATCCTTCTTGATCTTCTTATCTTTCTTATCTTTCTTATCTTTCTTATCTTTCTTATCTTTCTTATCTTTCTTATCTTTCTTATCTTTCTTATCTTTCTTATCTTTCTTACCTTTCTTATCTTTCTTATCTTTCTTATCCTTCTTGATCTTCTTATCCTTCTTGTGTTTTTTATTCTTATCATCATCATTATCTACATCATCAGATTTTCTTTTTTTGCTCGATACCTTATCTTTATTAGCAATTACAATACCATTCTTTTCCAAAAATTTGTTATCAATTGTTCCTTTCAAAGGTTCTCCTCTTACAAACCACTGGTATAACGGCGAATCTTGTTTTGATACTGCACTTGCCACAATTTCATTCTGACTAAAGGTAATACCTTTTCCCTTTGAGTTACTAGATACGTCCAAATTTTTCAATTGACCATCAAATAGTCTTTCCCACCATGCCTCACCATCATCTCCTCCTGGTGCATTTCCTAGACCCTTCTTATCTCTTTTATGTTTCACTAAAATGGGCTTCTTTAGACTGCCTTCTCTTAAACCTTCCCCTTCTTTCCAGCCATAAGACTTCAAGTATTGTCTACTATCCATATTTTTTTCTCGTATTACCTTCTAAATCCTATTGCGATTACTCAATCTAAATATTAACTTTAGAGTTACAGCTTATGTGCATCAGAAAAATTTGATTATCAATAGATGGCATTCAATGAAGTATAATAATATACACATAATCTATCTCCAGGAACTGCATTTATTATCACCAAACTTGATTCCAATAATAGAGCTATATTCAATTGATTATTCATGAAACCTGTGATTTTGAGAGAGATCATCTCATCGCAAAATTTTTAAACTGAAAAATTTCAGATTCGCTGAAATTTCAAGGCTCACATTGATTCGAGAAGTGAACTCAAATGTAAAACATCTTATAAAGAGTGACAGAAACATGATCATGAAAGTCAGTTAAATAGTAATACAACAAAAAATGACATTTTTTTGTTGTTGTTAACTGTTGAAGGTTATTAGCGTTTCTTACTAACTATATTTATAGTCCATTTTAAGCCATTTACATGTGCTCTATACTTTAGACAGGAAATATATACTAGATTAAGGGTTCTGACTTACTAGTTTGTTCCTTTGGTAAAAAAATTCCCATTCTATATACAATGAGTAAGGAATTTAGTAATAAAAGAAGATTGGATGACTTTTCAGAAGAGTTTGTACCAGATAAAGTTGTAGATTTGAGAGATCAAACCACACATAATTCAAAATCACAAAAAATAGAACCAACACATAATAGAGAAGTATCTTCTGTATTAGTTAAAAACCTGCCGAAGAGTTACAATCAAGGCAAGATAAAGAAGATTTTTAAAGATTGTGGGAATATCATACATATAGAAACTGCCGAATCTCTTGATAAATCCTTTAGATACTCGAGAATAGAATTTGAGACTTACGAAAATGCATTAATGGCGTTGACAAAAACTAAAAAAAAATGTGGTGATAAAGAAATAGAAGTAATTTTACTTCAAGATTTAACAATATGGATAACCAATTTTCCACCTTCCTACTCTGGTAGGGATATTAGAGATTTATTCATTACAAATGGTGTCTTACCTATCAGCGTTAGATTACCTTCTTTGAAATTTAATAATAATAGAAGGTTTGCATATGTTGATGTCACAACTATCGAAGATGTCTATAGGATAATAGATAAACTTAATGATACATTAATAAACTCTTACAAATTGGTAGTACGAAAGTCCAATCCTATTGAAAGACAAAAAAGATCAGACAGTGCAGTAATCGAAAAAAGAGAAATATTCATTAAAAATATAGACAGATCGAAATTGGATGAAACACTTTTAAGAGATATTTTTGGAAGATTTGGTGAAATAGAATCAGTAAAGATACCCAATCTAAATGATAAAAAAGATACCACACAAAATGAGAATGGTTATGCATTTATAACATTCAAAGTCCCACAAGATGCACAAAAAGCCTTGGAACTGCATCACAGCACAATAAAAGATAGCAAAATTTATGTATCAATATCAAATAAAAAAGCTTACCTTGATAGACAAGAAGTTAAGCGAATCTTGAGTAGAAGGCATACCTTGAAAGATGAAATATATATTTCTATTTTCCCACTTTCTGATGTCACTACTAAGGGTGAAATTAGCAAGTTATTGATTGAAAATGTTGGTATTCAAGGAGAAGCCATTAAAAAAATATTTTTGGTAACAGATTACAGCGGGTGTATAGTACAATTTACTAGTCCAAAATATGCTGCTAAATGCAACATGTCCCTTAATAAAATAAAATTCAAAAACAAAACTATTAACTGTGGCTCGTTAGACGATCTAATAGCATATCAGAGAAAGGACGATAAAATACATGAAAAAAGTAATGCGAACCAAAACAAAGATATCAAGAATAGAATTGGTGAGGTACAGCAGATTGAACAATCTGTGGACCAACCTAGGGAAGGAAATAAGTTACATAGTGACGGCAATATAAAAATGAATAATGACGACTTTAGAAAAATGTTTGGCTTATAGATAGTGATCAATATTAACAAGATTATATAGTAAACTTAAAAACAAAATAATTTAATATTTACTTATCATTAATATAATGCCATTTATGTACATGGTCTGGGACTTTAGTTGGTTCCTTCAATTCGCCCTCTAAAACAACACCCAACCCAGCCCTTTTTATTACAGGTATGTCTGGGTACGAATTATGTAACTTACCAGAAGCTAGTATTTTCCATTGTTCGTGGCACTCTTTTATTACTTTAATGGTGTCTGAGATATCTTTGTACTGTCCATCAAACGCAAAAGAATTTTCAGGTTTTCCTGAAGGCATTTTATATTTCCTAAACCATTCACGTGTTGCATCTAATAAGCCTGGAAAGTTCATATCAACATCTTTCAGAGTGTGTACTCGATCAGCAAGGGGGTCTTCAGTATTGATGACAATAATTTTCCAATCCAATTCACCATCGTCAATTAGCGCTAAAGATCCTAATACTTTCACAGTTTTCAATTCACCTATATTTAAAATTTGTGAGCCAATTTCACAACAATCCAAAGGATCGTTATCACCTTTCAATGATTCGGTTCCAGGAATACTACTAAATTCAATTGGGTTTTCCCAAGTTTGAGGCAATGCACCATAGTTATGAATATAACCACGATATGGGAAGATATTGTGAACAAACCTGACATCTCCCTTTTTCACATCTTGAACAATCGGGTTAAATTCTAATTCTTTTGATATTTCAAATTTACCGTTTGACCACCGTGAGACTTCTGTGACCATTTTAACAGTATTGTGGACTTCATCCAATTCCAATGGGACATCATGAAAATATGATCCAATTTCGCCATTTCCCATTTTCAAATACTGTCTAAAATCTGAACTAAACTTAGAACCAAGATTCACAGAACCAAATGACCTTGCTCCAGTCAATATGTTCTTGCTTTGTGCAAGCCTTCTAATCGCTGCATTCTTTATCATACTTTTTAATTTCCACTGATATAGTACTAATTATATTTGTAAAAAATCAAAATACTGAAGATAGTGACTTTGAATATTTCCAATTATCTTATATAAATAAACATTACATACATTTCTTCTAATTTGTATTTGTTAAATTTATTTATGTTTGCGCAATTCATCAGAACCATTTTTAAACTTATCCTTAATTCTGTTTTGTTACTCATGATGTTTTTTATTCGCTTCTGATTTAAGAAGTTGGCAATAAAGAAAAAAAGACACAAATTAATGACCAACATAATATAATTCGAAGCCATCCATTATTTATCTAATATTTATCATTCATAATTGTTAAATATCAAATTATTGATTAAAATTAATTAAAAATATATATTATAAAATGTATAAAAGAAGTGAAATGTTTATAATTTATTAAGGTTAGGAAAACTTTAATAAATTATAAAAAAAATTAAATTAATTGTCTTTTGAACGAGTCTATGGAAGAAACTGAAACACATGATGATGCTATTGCACCATTCTCCAATCACTATTAATATAAGACTAACCTTATTAGTATTGTTACAACATTTTTCAGTATATCACATGAAATTAACTTATCTTAATAAGCAAAAATAATAATAACTTCAAACAGTGAATTACGTTAGGTTATGAGTTTAAGAAGATTTTTCAAATTCATGGTTTGGATTGTCTTCATCTCTGAATGGATCCTCATTGTTTTCAAATCCACTTGTATAGTCAACTACAATTTCCTTGTTATTGAGATCTTCAGATGAACTAGAATTCAAACTAGATTCGTATACTGGTGGGTTACCTTCCCATGTAACACGTCCGTTTTCGTCCAGAGTAGCACCTACATCAGAGATCTTGATAACCTCGGTAAACTCAGTTATGACACCCTTAGAAAAACCGTATGGATCCTTTGTAATCCATAGATATGGACATCTAGCACTTACTGCTGGATAATCGTATGCGTGCTCTAATTCATAAGGATCAGTTATTTCATCTGGGTCAGCCAAATGATAGATATCTGGGATTCTTGTCTTAACAGCTTTATATGAACAGTAAGTATGAGGGAAGAAAAATCTCTTCCAGAATGGAGCAGGTGGAATTGGAGAGACGTCACCATCAGCTAATAATGGGATAGTACTTAAATCGCCTTTTAAAGTTTCAACCAAAGCGTTATTGTTTGATACTTCGTACTGAATATTAAACTTATCCTCGAGGTTATTGACTTTGCTTTTATCGACATCTGTGCCAACACTGTCTGAACGAGAATGGTATTTTCTTATTGGGAAGTTTGGTAAAACTTTAACATTACCAAATGGATTTTCAGCATCCCTACCGTAAATATTTTTGAAAGAAGAAGTATCTGAAACACCATCTAATGGCTTCATTGTATCGACTGGAATGTTCTTCATCAAATGGTCGAAACAACGGTTCATGAATAAATGAAGTATGACAGTAACGACTAAACAAATAATTTGTAAAACAATTGGACCCCAACCTTTACCTACCACGAACAAACCTAGCAAACAGATTTGACCAATGTAAAGACCAACCATTGTTTGGAATAATGCTCTTGGATAATGGATACCTCTTGCATCTGGTGCTTCAGCATACACATAATTTAAATTATAAAGGTATGCAACCCATAGTAAGAAGAAACCACATGTTGCGAATAATAGAATGATTGGAGAGATAATTGCATAAGAAAAGACAATCACAGCTAAGTTAGTATAAACTGGGAATGTAGTACCCCATGACATTGATGCTAAATTAGTGAAACGGTTGTACTTCTTTCTTGGAGTTGGATCTAAAACTTTACCCAAAGTATAGTAAATTACTAATGGAACAATTTGTAATAATGCCGAACCTGTTACAGACATACCTTGTAGAATGATATAAGCGATGTAGAAGTTTGATGCTTTTGGTAAATTTTCAGCTAATAATGACATAGCCTTTGTTGGTTCTTCTACAATTTGTGTGACTGTTGAAGTAGCAGCAGAGGCAATTGTAGTGACCAAGAAAACTTGAATGACTTGGAAAGCAAAATATATTTGTTGAGTATAATGTTCCACGTATTGGTAAGATGGAGCACCAGCAAATTTTGCTGTATTTCTAATGATGATCGGTAGACACATCATCAATAAAGCCAAGGCTATCGTTGGTGCTAAAGATGTCAATAAACCTAATAATACGTCTGGTAGATTGTAGATGAAATTTAACCATGGTAATTTATTTGTAAGGTAGGTAATATTTGAAATTAAACCAACAAAGGCGACAGGAAAAGCCCATAAAATGACTAAAGCACACATGGATGCTATGGCTGCCGATTGTCTTATTAATCTTTCATAAGGCCACATTCTCAAATTAAACCAAATGATATCTTTTGGATCGATACCAATATAAGATGGAGTTAAATATAAAGGACTATGGTACGGAGTCACTTGAGAAGCAATTTGTGCTTGATATTGTGATTCGAATTCAACGAAGACAGAATTGAAAGGCGTTGAATCAATTTGATTTGATTGCATTTCTTCAATTTTTTTATTTAAAATTGGGATTTGTTCTTTATAGTAATCAATTTCATCAATTTTTTTAGTCCAAAATTTCCATTTTGATACTCTTAATTTTGGTCTCTCTGAATCTGATATAAAATCTGATAATATTAAATTTTTATCATTATCATTACCATAACGAATTTTATTAATCAATACAATATCATCAGTTTCTTTATTTTTTTTAATATCTTTTTCAATTTTTTTAATTTTTTTTTTTAAAAGTTTATTTAATGTATTCTCTAAATTCATTGCCATTGTTTCTCTTTCATTAACAAATTTTTCAACACCATTTTGTGATCTTGCAATCCAAACTCTCTTAACACCATCAAATAATTTTGAAAATTCAGTTTCTGATAAATATTGTTGTGGTACAGTAGTAAATAAGACAGTTTTTGAAGATAATTTTTTAGCATATCTTGTGGAAGAGACAACATTTTGTCTGACAGAATTATAATAATATAATTCTCTGTACATGATTAAGATGAAACCCCAAAAGAATACCCAACCTACGAAGACATGAGCATAGTACCTCTTTGGATCAATGACATTTTGATATGCAAGGACGTCTAAACCGGATGAATGACCACTGTTAGCAGCATTGACCGATAATAAAATTGGGAAAACATAAATTATTGAGACACCAGTATAGGCAGCAATGATAAATAAATATCTTAAAAAAAAATAACCATCTAAACCAGATTGTTGTATAATAAAATTATCTGATTTTTTCAACAATGGTATAAACCATTGCCATAATCCACTTGGTAATGGTTCTGGTCTTTTTTCATCTGAAATCAAATCGAATGAAGATTTCGGTTCGTAGATTCTTTTCAATTTAATTCTTAATAATAAGAAACCTGATAGAAACGCACCAAAAATGACACCGTTTGAAATCAAAGATGTCAATACTTGTTGAGTAGAGGTACCGGCAACTGTAGTAGAATTCGACATATTTGAAGGTTTTTGCAGTTTTGTAAGAGACCAACAACAGACTAATTAATATTGAATAATAAAAATTCTTCCTGTAATGATCTACTAAATGTTTTATGATGCTTAAAATTGGTTGTTGCACTGTATCACCAAGGAATACAACAACAATACAAAGCAATACAATAAATTGAAACGAAAGATTTACATAAAATCCCTTTAAGGATGTAAAGATTACGAGAAATTAAAAACAAAGATATTACAAGTTCCATCGATCTCTCAGTTTATACAAATATATATATATATATATATATTAGTGTGGAAGATGTATTTGTTCCGAATGATTCAAATTTGTATGTATCGATGGGTTTTTTTCCAGTATGTGTTGAATCTTGTTGGAGATTTGTGTACACAAAAACAGTTAACAAAACACACAATAAAACACACAATAAAACACAATAAAACACAAAAACCATTGAGGATTTACATTTCCCACACGCACAGAAAGAAGGAAGAGGGGAAGCATCGAGTTATAAAACACAACGGGTAGATTGTAAAAATCCAGACTAATCATTGCAGAATGTACGATAATGGTTCAAGACGTCGAGAGAGCAGAGAGCAGGGTGCAGAGAGCAGGGTGCAGAGATGCTTTAAAGGGTGAGTCTATGCCTAAGTGCAGACTGCAGAGAATCAACAGATGTCAACACGATGTCACACGATGTCATCGCCCAGAAAATAAAAAAAAGAAAGCAGAGCATAGCAACAAAACATGGAGCAGAACTCTGAGCAGAGCTCCGCCAGCACATATCTCTTAGTATATATTTATTACGTCCTCTCGTCTCTGGTCACGCTCTCAGAGGATGCCATCCGACAAAAATAACCAAATCTTCTTTTCTTTTTTTTTTTCTTGTTCTTATTTGCCGCCGCCGATAAATGTTGTTCCGGACCGCTACCACTGCCAGATAACTTGGAGAAGATAAAAAAATTTTTCTCTTTTCTTTTTTTTTCTTTTTTTTTTTGGCAATGGGCGCCCCCCCGGGACAAGCCTACAACGGACACACAGAAGAGAACTCACCACGCCATCACTTCTAGCAAGCGGTGCAAACTTTTTTCCATACGGCGAGAACAAGACCATGCAAGCATGTTTCATTTTATGTGTTTATCAATTACAGGATGTGACTAAGACTTCACCCCCTCCCCCCCAACGCCCCACGCCTTCCTACTGGGCCATCACAAAAGAACAAGAACGTAACGATAAATAAAGATGTGCTATACACAACAATGACATCACAAAATTCCATTAACTCGGAGTTCATGCTGTTGGTTCTCGGAAGATAGAATCCACTCAGAACCAAAAAAATAAAGATGAAAGTCGCCTTACTTCTCCATTTCCATTATTCAATATAGGCCGTTCAAAAAAAGACCAAAAGAGAGAGTTCTTCTGGCTTCCCCTGAACGATGATTTCTGCACAATTACGGCTCCATTAGTCACGTGCCACCTCCAAAAGGAAATGAATCTCAATACTACTGGGAATTTGACTTATGTGCAAACAATAGAAAAAGCAAAGACACACACACACACACACACATATATATATATATATATATATATAGCACCAGTGGCCTCACTGGTAGTGTCCCACTTGTTCTAGTATTGGTATATGTCAAGGTATATAAACTTTAAAACAACACTAACAACACCCAACTACAAACCAGTGAGTTTCACATATTTCAAAAGTATCTTGTTAAGCTCAGCTTTATATACTTTTTTTTTTCCCTCTCATTTCATTTTCAAAGAGATCCGTCGAATTGAATGGTGCTGGAAAATTTTTTATTCTTTGTCTCTCGTTGTTCCCAATTTTACTCTCTGAATCGGGGAAGGAACGTGGGCCGGGTAAACACACGTAGTTAAAACTCTTGGGTGAAAGTGAAAAAAAAAAATAAAAAATAGTGACACGTGAAGTTACGCGTCTGGATTCTTTATATGATTCCTGAAGTAATGTGTTATACTGTATTTGCAACGAAGAGATGCTTGTCGACCAAGAAACTAGGAGTTCTAATCACTATAAGAGCTGGTATAGTCACGATCTTATCCTTTCTCCTTTTTTATAAAAAGTTGTATCCTTACGATCGTAGTTTCAACAACCTGAAAGGTCCGTGATCTAGTCATTATCGAGAAAACACACACAATTTAAAATTTAAGCCAATATATTTCACATGGAAGCCGGGAACCTACAGATCTATTGGCATGAGTCTCAACCCATTTACAGTCTTTGTTTCCAGAAGCACTCGAAGGTTAATAAGTTAATTACTGCGGGAGGTGATAACAAGATCAGAATCTGGAATTTGAACATGAACGACGACAATTCAAAAGTAGAGACCATCGACTTTCTTACTTCTTTGAATCAACACGAACAAGCAATTAACGCTGTCAGATTCAATCAAAATGGTGATACTCTGGCGTCTGCTGGCGATGATGGACAATTACTGCTGTGGAGACAAAATGAGGGCAATAAAGACACTTCAATAAATACAAACATCCAATCACTGGATAATAAAAATGATGGAGGAAATGAGAATGAAAAATGGGTTGTTTTTAAAAGATTAAATTATCAAAAGACAATATCGTCTGAAATTTATGACATAGCTTGGTCTCCAGATGGAAATTATATTATTACAGGTTCAATGGATAACTCATTACGTGTTTTCGATGTTAATACGAATCAACAAATAATACTGATCAACGACAATTCTCATTATGTTCAAGGTGTTGCATGGGATCCACAAAACAAATTTGTATATATCCAATCTGCTGATAGATCACTATCAGTTTATGAATTAATATTTGATAAAATCGAAAAACAAAAATTAGTTAATTTGAAGTTGAAGAATAAAATATCGAAATGTGATATGCCAAGACATGTCATAGATAAAGCGAGTAACAAAGAGGTACTGGATCACTCTTTTACCAAATCATCTTATTTATTCCACAATGAAACGTTGCCTTCATTCTTCAGAAGGCTAGATATATCACCATGTGGTAACCTTATCGGTGTACCAGCGGGTATATTCAGACCTGCAACTACGGATTCAAATACATCACAGTATAACAACAACCAAGAATTATCAAACGCTGTTTATATATATTCAAGAGGGTATTTAACCAAGAACAGTAATAAACCTATATTACGTATCCCATTTTTAAAGAAGCCTGCAATTGTAGTTGCATTCAATCCAAATCTGTATAAATTAAAAGAATCATCGAAACCATATATCAAACTCTCATATACATTGGTATATGCAATCGCAACAACGAATGAAGTAATAATATATGACACATCATCTCACAAACCTATTGCCGTAATCGGAAATCTGCATTATACACCACTTACTGACTTAGCTTGGTCTGATGATGGAAGTTTATTAATGGCTTCTTCTACAGATGGGTTCATCTCTTATGTTTCAATTAAAGAAGAAATGCTTGGTGAAAAATTATCAGAGGAAGAGAAAAATAAATTTTGTAAACTACCTATTGCCATTCCAGAAAATGAGAACAAAGTAAATACACTGCCATTAACGGAAGAAGAACAGAAACCAATTGTAAATATTTTGACTGTGAAAAGGAAAGAAACATCACAGAATGAAGAAAATACGAAAAAGATTAAAATCGAATCTTCTCCTCAAATGAGGTCTTCTGAAAAAGAGCAAATACCATTATTACCCATTAACCAATTTTCCAACAATTCAAGAAAAAATACTCCATCAAAAGAAAAGAAAAGAATACAGCCTACTTTACTTGAAACTGAAATGATTTCAACTGTAACAACGAATACCGATAATACAGCTACCAGTAATAAATTACAGTTCAAATCAGCACCAGATGTGAATGTTGAAATTGAAAGATACTCAGTTACCAACATAACTCCAGAAATTGTAAAAACGTCTCAAGAAATTATTGGAATTGAAAACATTATTGCTGCTGAGGCTGCCGGATCAAATTCCTTAGACAATAAGACAATGGAAGAAATAGTTTCGAAACCAATAGAGTTAGATGATATCGTTATAGAGGTTGAAGAAGAAGACAATTAACATAAATATAATAAATATGATAAACATAGTATTAGATAAAAAAATATAGCATTTAAGTAACTTTGATCCTTAAATACACATGCTTATAGAGAAGTGGAAGGATACGTAAACATATGTATATAATTCGGTTTAGTTTGTAGAAATTATTAATATTTACTAATATCAAAACCATCTCATAATAATATATCAGTAAAAAGGGTACAGTTCAGTTCGGTTCGTAATCAGTCATAAAATATATATATTCTTATTTGAAGAAGAGAAATTAAGCTAATAAAAGACCTAATTCTTCCTCTTCCTCTAGTTTTTTTTCCATTGCTTTTCTTGCCTTCCATACCATATATTTCTTTCTATCATTAATATCTAGATCATTGACATCAACACTATTGAAATCATAATCTAAGTCAACATTGAATTTTTGCAAAAGGTTATCCGGCTTGATATTATTTTTTTTTCTTGGATCGGAACTATTGTCAGTATCATTGGCACCAGCTGATACTGTTGGTGTTTCGACTTGGGTATAACCAGGAGGAAATGGGAACTGGTCACCTCTTAAAAACTTCTCCACAGTTTCTTCAACAGAGCCGGTTTCCTCTAAACTATATCTAATCTGTTCTTTGTGCAAAGATGGAGCCAGACTCACGACAACGTCTATCATATCATCGGTTACTTTTCTTTTAAAACGTCTTCTGTTAGCAGTCCCATTATTAGAAGTTCTAGTCGAACTCGAAGTAGCACCATTACTTGATCTCAAATTTTGTGTAGATGGATGTTGTTCACTTTGAAATGTCCATTTCATAAAGATAAAACCTAATAACAAAGTCAATAAAAATGTCAACGTAGATGAATCCATTATTACAATTTATTTTCACACAACTGATTTAACAAATTATATAAAAGAAATAGATGATTTTTGTTGAATTTGAAAAAAAACCCTTTGTTCTAATCGTTCTATATCCACTAGCTTCAAGAACTATGAACTTTTAACTACTTGAAAGGCCATCTAATCCATCTAATAAATAAACATCGTATCATATTAACAAAAAGTCAAGACTATTAATACTATATAAATTATCTTTAAAGTACTCTCTAAAATATTCTTTCTTTAAATTAAATTTCATCTTCAAAGTATTACCCAGCCTGAAATGTAAGAATTGGAAGATGCTCTCACAAGAGAGGTATCACGTGATACATGTCAGTAAAAGAAGTACAACCTTGGTTACCGGGGTTTGGGGGGAATAAATTACGAAGAGACCAACCATGCTTTTTAATAACTAGAAAAATCTTTGTGTTTTTAACATATTATACCTGGGTCCTTATTTAAAAACATCAAGATGTTGAGATAAACAAGTGATTTTACTGTATCTACAGACTCTAGATTCAAAATGCTTTGTATTCCGGCGTATACTCTTTCTAATTCAGTTTGTAATTCTTCCATCGTGAACAAATCAATTGGAAAATCTGTTTCCGTTAGAATGCTTTCTTTTGGAATTGCCGATAAGTATGCAATGGTGTCTTTAGAATTTTTAATATTAATGAATCCTGAAAAACTCAGGAAAATTCTGTTCGGTGTGAATTTTTTAAACCAAAATTGTTCCAACATCTCTTTGGACCCTGTATAAGAATGCAAACATATATTTATACTTTCTTCTGAGCCCAACTCACCCCAAACTGTGTCGAAAAGTAATTGGTAACATTTTACATCGTGAACAGAAATTGGTAATTTATGATCTTTGCTTAATTTTAACATGGCTTTGAATATTTCCAATTGATGAGCAATCCTAACTTTTGTTTTAGTCAGCCTTCCTGAATCCAAACTTGTGTAAAACCCATTCTGAGGAATTCGAAATAATTTATCTAATCCTATTTCCCCGATGACATCAAATTCTTTTGCATGAAAATTATTATCAATATAGTCCTGTAGAAGTATCGGCTCCGGCAGTGCTGTAACTAAATTATCAAATTCTATCTTATCCTTACATTCCAAAACTTGACTATAATGTGTGATTTTATCTATCCTCCTATCCAATTTGTATAGATGAGAATACCAAGGGTGAATTCCGAAAGAACGAATCGTCATCGGAGAACGCTTGATCTTATTCATTTTTTGTAAATCGTACTGATTATTAGACATCAAACATCTAAGCACATTTTCATTCTTAAACATATCAAATGAGGAATCAGAATCAGAATCAAGATGAGGGGTACTTAGATGGCAATGCGCATCAACATATGGAATCGATGACATATGTTAACAGAACCAGCTTCACTCTATATATAATGATTAAGTTTCAGGTAACGTACTACCACTAGCAATGAAATTAGAAAAGTTTCGACTGTTAGTAAACAAACTTTAGTAAGCAAAGATTACCTTCTCTTGTATAAAATTTAATTACGAAATCACATTTAGTTCTTAAGCACCCTTTTAAACATATATAGCTTGTGATAATTGTTCACTGTGGAAATTAAAAAAAGACCCTTCGTGAAAGATGAGTGACCACACTATTACATTTTAAAGTTGGAAGGGGCAAGAATTTCAAGAATTGGAAGAAAAAGGGATTGTAATCATTTGCTCACTACTGTTAATTAAAAACTAATTGAATTACTTTAAATGAATTTGTTTCAATTCATTAGAGATAAAACTCACAAAATAGTAATAACTAGATAATCAAGTATACTAATTTAACGTAAATATCGTAAGTTGTTACTCAATCAAATTGAATACATTTATTTCTAAAATTTGACAACATTATTGTGAATATTGGTTACATTTATAAAGGTTCATATACTGATAAAATTGAGGGTTAAGAACGACGTTTAACAGAAACATCCAACTTTCATGGGAAGAACAGAGGTATTATACATATATTCCATATTACTATTCTTCGTTTAACACTATAAAACATAATGACATTGATCGTAGCCTCTTTATTTTTGCCTTATCAACCTCAATTTGTGGTTCAAAATAATGAATTAGATGCTGACCTAATGAACCCGTCATTAGTTAAAGTGAAAACCCCTAATGACACAACAAAAAGAAGAAGTAGTAGCTCAGTTCATACTTCTCCTTTTGCCAATCCAGTCGACTCAGGAAATTCTGACTTCCATAGTTCATTAAATAATATCAACACCCAAATTTCTGGCAATAACCCAGGTGAAATTTCAGGTTTGGGAACTCCAAATATTCTTGATGGTGAAGTTATCTCCGGTGATCTTTTCATTGAGAATTTAACTGCTAATGCTTCTGTTGCAGGGACTCCAAACCCAGTTGCTTTACCACAAAAGAACGCTAACAAAACTGCATCAATCGATGAATTTTTTGCTTCTCCATCTCCAACTTTACCTGAATTAAAAAATAATTACAGAAAGCAGGCAATTACTCATGGAATGGAACATGATGCTGCAATCAATAGATCGCTACAAAAAGCTAACTCTCCTCCATTATCAATTATATCATCTCCTGGATCTGAAACATCGGGACAAGCTAATATCCCACCTTACTCAAACATTGATATGTCCACTTCTACTCTTTTGAAGAATGTTAATAAATCGCTATTATACCAAAATGTCATGAAAGGTACATCTCAAACTTCATTAGAAGGTCACTCAATGAAAAGTTCAGGTTCTCAACGTAGTACCGTGATAACACCGAAATCTAAAACAGTTCCAGATCTGCAGTCGTCAGCTGTTGTAAATTTTGCAAAAGTTAGACAACAAAACCAAGAAACGTCATTGCCTTCAATGAGAAGGGTACCTTTAAGAGCTGAAACTTCTGGTTCTGCTACACCTACTTCAGTTACAAGTGCAAATGTTCATGCAAGAAACATTTCATCACATTTAAAGCACGAAATAACTTCAAAAGAGGAAGGAAATTCAGGATCTGATGACGATGACTCTGATTTAGAAAGTAACCCAAGTACAGTCTATAACGTACCAGGATTTGGAGGTTACTCCAATAATGAGAAAATCAAAGCAACTGTATTAAAACGTTCAAAGGATTTGTTCAGCCAATTGCCATGGGATATTGTTCCAGGTAGTAAAGGTAACGGTGCCTTAAAAAATGCAATCGAGACTGCGTTCTTTGAGAAAACCATAACAGATCCAGTCCAATGGGTTGGTACAATAGGTATGCCTACTGATGAAATTCCTACAGATATTGTTTCAAATATAACTCAAGCTTTAGACGAAAAATTTTCATCTTCTGCTGTCATTACTGATGATATAACATTTAAAGGTGCTTATAAGAATTTTTGTAAGCAAATTTTATGGCCAACTTTACATTATCAAATTCCAGATAATCCGAATTCTAAAGCATTCGAGGATCATTCATGGAGTTATTACCAACATTTAAATCAACAATTTGCAGACAAGATTGTTAAAATTTATAAAGTTGGTGATACTATTTGGATTAATGATTACCATTTAATGTTAGTCCCACAAATGGTAAGATCTAAAATACCAACAGCCAATATAGGTTTTTTTCTACATGTGTCTTTTCCAAGTAGTGAAGTGTTTAGATGCTTCGCACACAGAGAAAGAATTTTGAAGGGTATCATTGGCTCTAATTTTGTTGGTTTTCAGACAAAAGAATACGAAAGACATTTCAAACAAACTTGTAGCAGATTACTATTAGCTGACATTACAGAGAACGGCTTACGATACAAGGGTAATGTCATTTCGTTAAACCATGTTCCAATTGGTATTGATGTATTCAACATTAATCAACAAATAAAAGATAATAAAGTTGTTGAATGGAGAGAATTGATTAGAGCGAGATGGGCTGGTAAAAAGTTAATTGTTGGCCGTGATCAGTTTGATAGAATTCGTGGTCTTGATAGAAAATTACTTGCATATGAAAGATTTCTGAGAGATAATCCTTCCTATATTGAAAAAGTAGTTTTGATCCAAATATGCTTAGGTAAAGCCAATGACACTGATTTAGAGCGTCAAATAATGATGACTGTTGATAGAATTAATTCAATGTCAAAAAATATAAGTATCTCTCAACCAGTGGTATTTTTACACCAAGATTTAGATTTTGAACAATATCTAGCTATAAATTGTGAAGCAGATGCATTTTTCGTAGATGCATTGAGAGAAGGAATGAACTTAACTTGTCATGAGTTTATTGCATGCTCTGAAGAAAAGAACTCACCATTATTGCTATCCGAATTTACAGGTAGTGCAGACGTTTTAAAGGATGGTGCAATTTTAATCAACCCATGGGATATTAAAAAGGTTTCATGCAGTATCAAAAGAGCTTTAGAAATGTCATTTGAAGAAAAAAGACGTTCATGGAAAAAAATTATGAAAAGTATCATAAATAATGATTCTGATAATTGGATAACTACAATTGTGCAGAATATGAAGAATTCATGGGAATTTAGTCAAGAAATTTCAAGAGTTTTTTACGTTTCATCTGATGAAATTTATAATGACTATAGAGCATCTAAAAAGCATATGTTTATTCTCAAAATTTCTGAACCACCTTCTTCAAGAATGATCAGTATTTTGAATGATTTAGCAGCATATAATATTGTTTATATTTTGGCTAATTTTTCTAAGACTACCTTAGAAAGTTTATACAGTCGTGTGGCTAATATTGGCCTGATTGCCGAGAATGGTGCTTATGTCAGACTTAACAATATTTGGTATACAATTGTGGAAGAAGTCGACTGGAAAACTGAAGTTGTTAAAATTTTGGATGATAAAGTAGAAAGATTACCGGGTGCATATTACAAAATCGCTGATTCAATGATAAGATTCCATACAGAAAATGCTGAAGATCAAGATAGAGTTGCTGGTGTGGTAGGTGAAGCTATTACACACATCAATACATTATTTTCTGAGAGAGATATCCATGCATATATCCATAAGAATATTATGTTTGTTCAACAAAAGGGCTTGTCTCTCGATGCCACACAATTTATTTTGAAGTTCTATAATTCCAGTAATAATACAACCGAAAATATTTCTGCTCCAAGCACACCAAGACCATACAGCTCTAGAAGTAACTCTAATTTACGCAGCGATTATTTCAATGGTACTTCACAACATCATGTTGACTTTTTATGCGTGACTGGTTCATCTTCACCTGTTATTGAACCTTTGTTCCAATTGGTGACACAAGAAGCTCAAAAATTGCTACTAAAATATGGTCACAGTATTGTATACGGTAACGCTGCATCGACTTTTGCCACCGAGCATATTGATGGTTGTAGTGAATTGTTTACTTTATTAGAGAATATGAATAAAAGAGCTTCATATCAGGAGTAAATATCAACTGTTGCGAATGTTAATAGTCAAAAGAAAATTATATAAAACAGACATTAACTTGTATGAATCTAATTAATGAACTTTAATAAAGCAATAACATGCATATATTTCTAACTTTTAATTATCTAAGTCGATATCAACAAATAGTAGTTGAATTCAAATTCATTGGCTGACGTCAGTTCAATTGTAATTACAAGGTACCTATTCATGCCAGATATTAATATTTAGAATTGCATTGATACAGATGAATCAAGATTCAAACTTATTTCAACTATAAATAGCTTTATCCAAGGTATTTAGCGGTGAAAGATCACTATTATTACCAACGAATACTGTTCATTCAACTGCCATTGTCTGCATTTCCGTTGTTTTTAACTTAGACATTATCGTTGTAAACGAAAACGCCTGAAGCAGTTGATGAAAAATTTGTTCGACTTTAACTCGAAAGAATTTCAAGTTTTATTTGCATTGTAGCCATCTCAACAATAATGGTGATACAATAATTGTAGTTATAAATAAATATATATATGTACTTATATGTATACTTATTGCGAAGTCATATATATATATACATTATTAACTTAACTTTAGTACTTTTTTTTTATATAATTTACTTTTACTGGAAATTGAAAGAGAGTGATAATATACCAATAAGCAAAAATGGGTAAGAAGAACACTAAAGGTGGTAAGAAAGGTAGAAGAGGTAAGAACGAAACCGATGGTCCAAAGCGTGAACTTATCTACAGAGATGAAGGCCAAGAATATGCTCAGATTACCAAAATGTTAGGTAATGGTAGAGTTGAAGCCTCTTGTTTCGACGGTATCAAGAGAATGGCCCATATTAGAGGTAAATTGAGAAAGAGAGTATGGATGGGCCAAGGTGACATTATTCTGGTATCTTTGAGAGATTTCCAAGATGACCAATGTGATGTTGTTCACAAATACAATCTAGATGAAGCTAGAGCCTTAAAAACCCAAGGTGAATTACCTGAAAATGCTAAAATTAACGAAACTGATAACTTTGGTTTCGAATCTGATGAAGATGTTAATTTCGAATTTGGTAATGCTGATGAAGAAAGTGAAGAAGAAGAAGATTCCGAATTTGATATCGATGATATTTAGTTGTTTTGCATACTGTTAATCTATCAAGTATTTTACTGTGTATTATTTTATAATTTGGTTTTTAATATAGTGGAGCAATAAAAAAACGTAAAAATAATAAAAGTTCAAAACGTCATCTAGAATTTTATTCTTATATACATATAGTTGTATTAGATAATTTGACTCTTACTGTGTTGTAGTTCAAAATAATCGGATCACCTAATTCAAAATGATGAAAGATGTTTAATAGAATTCATCCAATGGTGAGCTTGAATAATTGGTATTGTCATCAAACAAGTTACCTGGTGAATCAAAAAATTCTCTCATTCCAATAAATGAAGTAGAAACTTCACAATCTTTCCCTAAATTCTTTAGTAATGTTTCTATAACATTTAAGTCAATTACAAACGGAATATAAGCTATAGAAAAATCAGGAACCTCAAATAAATTAATAAACAAGTTTAATGGTTCAACAATAGCAATTGGATATAAAATGTCTTTCATAAATGCCTCATCATCATCTGTTCCTTTAAGGTCAAGTTCTAAGAATTTTTTTAAATTCTCACTTATATCAGAAGTTCCCTTCCATTTACTTAGAAGCATTTGTGCTTGTCTTGGTGAAAACATACGTGTTATATCATCTATGCCTTCAGAATTAGATAACCGCTCCACAGGCCAAGATCTTAATCTTCCAACTTCATTTAAAAGTGGTATGGGGTCACGACATGGTAAGCCATAACATTCTATGGATGTGTTCATTTTTACCAAATTCATGAACAGAAATAGATCTTGATCATTCTCTAAAAATGATCCACTCATCATAACCCCATTGAAATAAATTGAATCAAAATAGTGGATCACATTAAACATTATATAGTAAACCACTTCAATTCTAAATTCTAGACATGTCATTCTCCAGTAAATATTATTAAATAATGTTATTATTGAATCTGTCGTGTCTGGATATTCTAAAGAAACGAGTTTTTCCAAATTCTTTTCAAAATTTATGTCGTGTAGCACTGGTGTTGTTTTTAAAAATATACCCCCAGGATTACGTAAAGTAACCAGGAATGACTGTACCTTTGTCATAAAGCTGAGGTATAACTTTGAACACAATTCATTTAAGATTATATTCCATTGTGCCATAGTTGATAAAATATCTGAATGTTTTTCTAAATCCTGAGCAACCGATGCCTGAAAATTGTCTGTAATATTCAAGACAAAAAAGTATAACTCTTTTGTATTACTCAACCAAAATAGAGAGAAGTCAACAAAATCAAAATTTTCCAAATGATCTAACTTGTCTAACACGGTAATTGAAAGTAAATTAAGTAAATCTGTAACTGCTGAATTGTCGACATAGTCTCTTATAATATTAATTAAATTTCCTATTATGGAAGCAGGTGCCAACAATTCTCTTGTATCTTCAATGGAAAAACAGTCATCAATGGATGGTATTTCAAATTGTTTTACTAAATTTTCTGTAATTTCATTAAATATTGCCTTTTTCTTAAACAATATATTCATTAAGTTCTCATTTTCGTCATGGCTATTATTTTTTTTCAGATCTTCAATATTATTATTTATTAGGTCATTTTGATCGAATAAAATTTCCTCCAATGGAAGAAAGTCAATATTCAATTGATTATATTCGTTATATAGAGCAGGGAAATCTTGGAATTTTGTTGCAGTAATACCATTCGACTTTAACCTACCTTCTTTTGGGGACAGTTCTATTATCGTGGAGTCATCCTTAATTTCATCTAAAATTGTCCCGAATGATTCCAAATATAAATCAAAATCGAATTCTTCTTTATTAGAATAACCAGGCTTATTGTTAATAATTTCGGTATAGATTCCAGTATGGTTATTGATTTTTGTATACATAGCTATTAATTAAGAAATAATCATGTTTTTACACGGATATAAATAAAGTTCATTTTGAAAACCAAAGATTATGGGTACTCAAATACAAAATATATCGTAGTAAAATACTAATATAAAGAAATAATTACAATAATAAAAAATATTGTCCTTATGGTTTCGAAATCTATGTCCATGTTTCTTATTAATAGTCATTTCACTTAGCATACGCTACCGTTTTCTTTTGTGGCGCCGATCGGCGCCACACAAAATATTTTATAGTTGAATAGCGTAATTACACTTCACAGTCAAGCATGTTTTTCTTAGTGAATTTTTTTGAAAAAGCATATGTTGTCAGAATTTAAAGTCTATAAGAACTATAGATCCGATATTCCAAAATGAATTAGTAATGTTATTAACGATTTACATCGAAAAGCTTCTAGAAGTCTATGGAAGAAATTTTAGATCCGGAAGTGAAGAATTTTCACCGGATAAAATTCAACTTCCAAAAGATATAAATATGGGACTTAATTAAGGAAATATAAAACCAAGTCTCTACCAAATTTGTATATTATAATTTGTATATCATATATAAAAGAATCAAGGAATTCTATACCGTAATACTTTAACCCAAACATGCTAAACAACAACAACAACAACAACAACAACAACCGTAATGTCACTCCTGTTGCTAATGTCAACAAGGATGACACTACTTCCAAAAACACCTTAAAAATCCAATAGTAAGAAATATGAGCTTAGAGCTCAACATGTCTACTAAAAGTCTTTTGATAGATCGCAAACTAACAGGATACGATACTGTTGGAAAATATAGTAAAATACTATGATTACTAATTAGACTACAAATAAAATTGATTATTGATAGATTATACAAATGCATGTGCAATGTAATAAAGAACATTCTAGAATATCTGTTAATATGATTTTGTGAGAAGAAGAAAGTTATGAAATATTTTTCCAATTGTTTCTGGAAACTCTTGGAAGCTTAAGAAAAA
>JAJLTH010000052.1:50236-60437 GCA_030568035.1 Tetrapisispora nanseiensis | reverse complement strand
ATAAAACTTTGAGATGTATAAAAGTAAGGATATTTTTTAACTTTGAGAATTTGCAAATCTGCAATATATATTTATTGCAAAGAAGTGTTAATTGGGTTAATATTGTCCTCCTCACTTACAGTAGCAGTTTGAGCGACAGTAACAGTTTGAGTGACAGTATTGTTAAAGTTAGTTATAGATTGATTCATAATTATTCTAGCTTAATGTTGCAGGTGTTTGTTGGATGTTTCTAGAAACTAGAAGAAGTCGAGATTTTGATAAGTTATAAATCCAATTAATTACTATTAAAATAGAACATTCTTCAAAGAACATTCTGGAAGCTATTTGTCAAGAATTTCTTATTCGGAAAATGATAGTTTTCAAGATGACAGACGTTTTTCCAAAAGGTATAAATAGTAAGCTTTTTCACCAAGTTATCAAGACAAATAATTTATAGATTTTATAAATAAACATATCTTGTACAAATTCACATAAAGAGGGACAAGGAATTATACAGTAATACTATAACCTCAAATATGAATACTCAATTAAAGATCAACTCTAATACTACTGCTAATAAAGCAGAACTATCTTCTACCATAGTCTCCGAAAACCAATATTCCGTCTACTATTATATCCACAATTAATCCGAGTTAATTTATTTGAATGTTAATCTACTAACTTACTTTACTTGAACCGCTATAAAATTTGGAAAATTAAAATTAGGAGACTCCATGGCCAAGCTGGTTAAGGCGTGCGACTGTTAATCGCAAGATCGTGAGTTCAATCCTCACTGGGGTCGTTTATTTTTTCCCCTTCCTCCCTGCTACAAAGTTTTTTTCATGAAGAGAATTTTTTTTAAATTTTCACTGTAGTTGGTGCGCCGACTTAGTGAGTGATACAACACAAATGGAATTCATTGAGAGAGATTTGATGAGCTTTTGAGAGACTGACAAGTTTATCAGGTTTTGTCAGTGAAAAATACAAGCCATCGAAGGAATATTCTTGTAACGGTAACGGTTCGATTGGAATAACTTTCTCACGTTTATTATGTATTGCTTGAACAAACTAAGTTATGATTGGGAGGTCTCTCTGGTAGAACCCACTAGAGTGTAGTTAGTATCAATAGTGTACAGATTTTGCCCAGGTTTGTGATTTTAATGTAGCCAGAGAAAATTGTTAGTTAAACGATTTTGAAATTTCAGTCTGAAAAATGTTGAACACTCAACATTCGGTTGGATTTTTATGTCACTATATTTATCAATCAGTTTTTGTCAGAAGGTACTGCATAATCACATAGTCTTGGTAATCCCGATGAAATAAGTCTGAAATATGTCTAGTGATTAAATTTTAAGGTATCTGTGAGTCTTGAACGGTTTACCGATACATTTGTTCACACTGATTTGAATCACCATCTTCACACACACCTATATATATATATAAATATGGAGGACAGATATAAGATACAGTTTTAGGCGATCAAAGAGTTATTTTACCTTGTCTTTACATTATTTCCAAATACTTTAGTATCAAGAATTGCTTTATGTTTGAACAATTCTTGATATCTTCAACTTCTGATTATTGAAGGCGACACGTTACTTTCAATATATTAGGAACCAAAAAGATACATAAACTTACTAATTATGAACAATAATAGTTTTACTGTTTTGAGATTTGTTGCAAAGTATTTAAACCAGAATGATTTACGGTCTCTTTCTCGTGTATCAAAAGATATTAACGAGTACGTTGTGAAACCACAACTTTATAAAAACATCGTTATTCTAGAAAATCCAATAATTAGAACAGATGAATGGCTATTAGAGACTGATAAAACATATATCACTGGGTATAGTTCTGTAGTTAAAACCGATGACCAAAACGATATGTTTCTCTATGACAAATTACAAAGACTTCTACAAGATGAATATTCAGAAAATTTAAAGTTTATAAAAAGCATTGTGATTGCAAGAAAAGTGTTTCAGGACAACGAAAATGGTATGCCTTTGTTAGTAGATTTGGTACAGAAAATTATAAATAAAGGGAATATTAATAGCATAAAAATTCTCGATCCAGTACTTTACAGCATAGTTTACCAGAAAATATTGGAATTAGCCTCCCTAATAGAGATAAAATTACTGAGTTTTGATGATATAGTTCATGTTAAGTGTTTAAAAACATTAGAATCATTAACAATAGATGGAGATATAAACAATATATCAAACGAATCTTACTCTCACATAAGAGAAAACTTATGCAACAACTCTTCTCATTTAAAAGAATTAATTATTAATGATGAAGGAAATGCTGCCCTTAGAATTTTTAAAAATTTCGTAAAGAATAATGTTTCTTTTCATAATAGAAAGATAAAATTAACTAAAATTAGATTTAATCACATGCATTCAAAGGCAGAGTATAGCACTATTGGAGATTATCTTACAATAGATGATTTAGCTGACGTAATCGAGTTGAAATCAATTAGAAATTTAAATATGAAGATAGGTTGTGACAACGAAAATTGTGCATGTTTAAATCAATTTTACTCAAATTTATCAGATGAAGTTGATAATTTACAAACGCTATCATTATCTGAAAATACTTCAATTACACAAGGAGATCACAATACTGAAGAAACCTGGGATATATCACTGGCGAGATTTTTAATGACGATACCAAATATAGAACACACTTTAAGGGAATTGAATATTGAACATAATCCACCAATAAATGGCGAACAAGATAACAGTGTAGATGGCAATTATTTTCGCAGAAGGGATATTTACAAAGAAATTTTGCCAACATTAAAATCGTTACGTAGATTATCATCACCTTCCATATTACTAAATCTAAGTTGCTATGATATTTTAATAGGTGATCTGTTATGGAATGGTTGCACATGCGAGTATTGCCAGAAAGTCTTACCCCTTCTGGATAATTATTGCATGAAACATTTATGCTACTCAGAAAAACAAACTTCATACATCGATATTTCAGTCACAAATTTCTTCAGTTACATAAATAGAATTTTAAGTTCAAGATATTCAGAGCAACTTGAATATGATCTCGAAATCACGAAAGTAGCACCAATGTCAAAATATTGGAACTTGCATGGATTTAACGATATTCGTCATTTTGATGAATATGATTGTAAATATAATGAAAACATTTACCAACTAATCCCAACCGTTGTTGCCCATTTTTTTGATGGATATTTAGAGTATTTAGTACAATCTTTGCCTAATTTAGAAGTTGTGAATTTCAGCGGAATTTACTATGAAATAAATCCAAATACTAATAAATATAAAAGTATATACGATTAGATATAATCAATTATAGAATAGTATCTACCAACATTTTAAATTTTAAATTTTAGAGCATATTTTATTAGATGACATTTAAGCTTTGTGCTAAGTTGCAGCCCGTCAATATTTCACTCTTGAAAAGTTTCAGTAATTAACTTTTTTTACTGCTTAAGTATTTTTTTCAACGGGCTCAGTTGGAACGCTAAAATAAATATATTCGAAAGTGGGGCATTATTAAGAACAACAACAACAACAACTATATTATCAAGGAAATCTATATCGAAAAAACTGGTATATAATAGTTAAATGTTTATCTTCAGCAACTAGTATGAAATAAAATATCAGAAAGTAACATTTTTAGAAAGTCAATATTGTTTTACAATCACTATCATATCCTACCTTATTTTATATTATAATTGACTTCTCGTTTGTGGGGACAGTGAGAAACTGCAATAATTCTTTCCAATCATCTCAATTGCATATATTCATATTGTTGAAATAAAAATTATTTAATAGCATTTATTTATTAAATACAAATTCCACTCAGAAGACATTTTAACTTTCGAACTTTATTCCATTGATTCGTTCCACATTCTACAACTTGTAAATATCCCGAATTGGTTCTAGTCAAAAAATAAAATAAATGAACAATTTAAATTGATAAAGATAAACCCAACTAATGCATATACATAAAATAAATGATAAAGAAAAGACTAATATTCCCCTCAATTAACCTCATACCGAGGCAGCGCAGACTGATTATGAAAGCAAATAATTGTAAGATACAATATAAGAAATATAACTATAACGGATCTTTAACATCAAAATCTAAAGCAACCCAATTCATGGAAAAGAACTCTCATTTAACAACGGAAAATTTTATAGAAAAACCAACCATAAATGGCCTACCCAATGCCTTACTTGATATGACATATAATATGCACAATTCAACAACTAAAACCCATGCCAACCCCATTGTGTCCAAGGAAAATTACTCAATTATTTCGAATGATGAATTTATTACTAACTGGGAATATAAGTTTTTAGAAGCCAAAGAAGATACAGTTAAAGATGTATTAGAAATGATAAAAAAGAAGAAATATATGTTCTCAACTGCACAACTTTTACCACTAATAAATTCTCTCATATGTTATGAGAAGTATTATGATATCTACCAAATAACGAAACATTACATGAACTATTTGTCACAAATGGAATACTTATCGGATGAATATAATGATCTACTGGTGCTTTTTCTAAAAACTTCTTTTAAAATGGAAGATTATCAATTATGTGAAAAATTATTTGGTTTATATATAAAATTCCAGGTCCTAAACCCCGAGATGATCCAAATTGGGCTAAAGGCTTTAATTGAAAACGACAATTTCAATCTAGCAAAAGAGTTTTATTCTCAAGCATTGAATAACCCAGAAACGTTTCCTTTGACTTTAAAAGAGCTACATCAGTATTTGTTAGATTTGTTAAAATATAAAGACTATGATGCTGTATATTATGCTTATAGTTCATGGTTGCTGAAAAAATGCAGTGTAAATATAATAACAGAGAACGATCCAGATATTAATATTTTATCGCTAGTTCATAAAAGTTGTTTATCTTCTACAAATTCTGAAATGTTGATACAGTTTTTTGACAACGAATTCACAATACGAAGTGGGTACAGCAGCTCAGTACAATGCCAATTAGTTGAGTTTTACCATGAATTAAAACAAACTGAATTTAAAGAGTTAACAAGTACCGAAAGTTTACATCAGGATATAGACAAATTTATTCAACTGATAGAGTCCGATAAAACAATTCTGATGAATTTTTATCTGAATTTGCTTGATATCATAATCTGCAAGAAGAATTTTGAATCAATGAAATACTTAACCAATAAAATTTATCACCATTTTGGTACTGAAATTGACACTGACATTCTTGTTGCTGGTGCTAAGTATTTTACCAGGAGTGGATCTGTAAGCAACCTGATTGATTATTATTCTCATTTAGTATTCAAAAATGATGAAAATAATAACAAGAAACATGCCACATTTTCCTTTTCGCAAAAAATTTTATTTCAGTTCAGAGATTGTTTGGTTCAGAAATATCCATTTTTAGTGAGAGAGATATCAAACGAATTAAGTATTTTTACTAAAGAAAAAAAATTACTTGAATATTTTTATTGGATAAGGAGATCTGATGAGATTTTGTCTAAATTAGTAGTAAAAAAAATACTTGGTGGGGTTGAGTATCAATTGAACTTTTTGAACGATGTTGATTTTAATAGGTTCTTTACTTTCAAAAAATTATTGGATGTCGAGAAAATTAAAGAAGCTGAAAATATACTCAATGGTATTTTTAGAGGAGGAATTCGCCCTTCAATAAATCTATGCTATTTACTTTTGGATTATTCATTAAAGCAAGGTTCTCTAAGGATTACAAATTTAATTAAAGGTTATTTAGCAGAAACTACCAAAACGTTACCACCGAAATTTGATATTTTATTACTAAAGGATTCTCTCCGAGATTCAAAGGATGCTAAGTTTCCAACTAGTCGTGATAAATATATTAACAGAACTATACAAGGGAATAAAATCAAAAAATTTGAGCAAGAAAACAGAGATAGAATGTCAGGATATGATTATGTGAGGTTAGTAAGTATCTCTATCAATTTTTATGACTTTGATACTTCTCGAAAACTTTTATATAGAGCATATCAACTACTAGATCAAGAGGACAAAAAAAACTGGTACGTTTTTTATTTGACATCTCTAAAAATGACGGCTAGAAAATTTGAATGTGATAAATTTCTTTCTTGTATAAAGAGTTGGAATGAAAATGAGAAAGCTTCTTATATAAACAGTGGAGTTATTAGACAACTAAAATCTTTTGTTAAGATCTTTGAGAAGAAAAAAGATGTGATTAATGAATTTGATGAAAATAAAAAACTAGAAATGATTAACGAAATTGATAAACTAAAAACAAGATATATAAAAAATAAGTTTGATGGATTGAACGATATTAAATTAGTTACATCATTTATACAAAAATGGATACAACGAGATTTAAATTTAAAAATTCAAGAAATCGAATTAAAAAGAACAATTAATATAGAAAAATATATGTTAGAGACTGTACAAAATAAGAACTGATGTCAAAGAATTAAGAAAATCTAAAAAAACAGACAAACAGAAACACCTAGAGTCAAATTATTTATCAAAGGTTGTCATGCACCAATTACTAACTTATGGTAACCATTGATTTTAAAGTATGTAAATAATAATTTTTCAATTACTTTTTTACTTAATGAAAATAGTAAATAAATCAAAATTAAAAACAATTGTATATACATTTTTATATAAATTCGTAATTTTAATGATGCATAGAATTAATTTAATTTAATTTAATTTAATTTAATTAATATTAAAACCAAACTTTATCAAGATAGGTTAAAATTTAGTAACCTCATTTCCTTATTTTATGGTTGCTATTGTAAATTTCATCTATTTTACGGCTTCCCTGGGAAAACCTTGAAAAAAAATTCTTTTGAAAAACAGATTGATATACTTAGGATTCATATTTGTAAATGTATTGAGACATATATATAGGGCATCGATTGATTTATACATGTGTAAATTATTCTTAATATATTTTTGTAAAAGTTAATTCTCTTAAGATATATATATTAAGTAATTAAAAAAGCACCCACTGATTTGAATTCTCCGCCACAATTACCCACACCCAAGATGAGCAATACGATTCATGTTGCAATCAACCGTTGTAGCGAGAAATCGAAGAATCAATTATTGGTCAAGCTGATGGACTCATTTGTTTGTTCAATATGTCAAGATTATATGTATATTCCTATGATGACTACATGTGGCCATAATTATTGTTATGGTTGCTTAAAAAGTTGGTTCAGTAGTAATGAAACGGCTGAATTATCCTGCCCTCAATGCAGATCGAGTATCAGTGTGGAACCTAATTTGAATCAAAATTTGCAACAGAATCTGAATAGTCTTGTAGAGACTATGAAGCATAACGAGTTGGAAGACCAGAACGATAGTTATTTGCAGGTTTCGAGTTATATTCAAGATGTTGAGAAGGAGTATAAGAAAGATAAAGACGATGATAACTTATTTGACAGTGTATTTTCTAATAGTGCATTGGCTGTAGTAGATGAAGATGATGATGGAATTGCTCGTTGTAGTAACTGTCATTGGGAGCTCGATCCAGATTTTGAAGAAGAGGATGACAATGTGTGTCCTCACTGTAACGTTAGGATAAGAAATAGAGTAACATCTGGTAATAGCAGGAGCACAAGGGAAGATGGTACCAGTAGAAGACATCCTGGTCTTGATAGTGATGAGTATAGTGAAGGTGAGTTGGAAGATCTGGAGAATGACTTACAACAGTACCACGAAGACAATGATAGAAATACCGAAGAGTTAAATTCGGATGACTCTAATGATCATGAAAACAGCTTGACATCACAATTTAATAAAAGGTTTCCGGTACCCAAGAGAGGTCGCGATCTGTTCAATGATGAAGCCGAGGAAGTATCAGCCGATGAGGACTCCTCGTCCGACTCCAGTTCGAGCTCTGAATCCGAGTCTAAGAGTAAACATCATAACGAAGATGACGAGGATGAAGATGAAGATGAAGATGGAGGTATAATCAAGGGACATCGCAAGAAGCGTAGTAGACACAGCACACCCAATGAAGAGGAACCAGAAAAACTGGGGCATTTGCGAGTGGCACCAGATGACGAGGAGGAAGAGGAGAGGGCCGCCGTTGTTCGCAATTACAGGTCGCGCCATGCCAATGACGAAGAGGAAATGGACTCTGATCTTGCATCATTTATTGTCACAGATGGTGAAATCAGTGAAGCCAGTTCGGATGATGGGCTTCTAGATGATCCAGAATCCGAGAACGAGCAAGAACAAAGCGACCACGGGGATGCATCGGCAAGACGTAAAAGGTTCCAAGTAGTTCTTGACAGTGAAGACGAAGACGAAGACGAAGACGAAGAGTAAACCATATATAGGCACCATTATATTATTATATTATTACGGAAATATTTAGACAAGCATTGAATAGTATAGGTATGTAGAGAAACGGTCAACTAAATAATTAGCATTTATTTTTTATTGTATACTGTTACGTTATGACAAAAAAGAAACCCTATGCGAAACCCTATGTAAAACCCTATGCGTATTATTAGGCGGTGTGGGGACCCTAAGGTGTGCTACCCGGCTAGGGCTCTGCCGGGTAGCCGTTACATGATTGGCTCTTTCGTGGGCTCCACGGGAAAAAGCCGTTAGGGCCGATGAGGCTCTTTGGAGAGAAAGTCCGCGGAGTGATCTGAGCTCTAACTTTGCTCAGATTACTCCGCGCAGAGTCGATGAGATATTTTAAAATGGCGTCGCCGTAAGACGCAGCTGCAGGCGTCAGATAGCGACAAATGAGAAATTCAGATTCGCGGAGATCAGTCCGCAGAAACCCCGAGGAGAAAAAACGATGCAGCCGATCCACCAACAGTCAGAACTCCCCGTGGAGAGCCTAGAGTTTCCCCTCCCCCCACCACCCCCCCCCATCATCATCACAGGTTGCTGCCTTATTTTCTCTTCAACAACAACAAATGAGTTGGCAACGCAAACGGGGAGAGGAAGCGGGGAGGACGTGATCTCTACAAATTTTGATGCTGCAATTGTAGAATTTCAAATTAATAGACTATCAAATATATAATAAATGAAATATTTTAATTGTTGTTGTTGTTGTTGTAGTTGTAGTTATAGTTTTTCATTGTTGTTATAATTGTTATATTTCGATTACGTTCTTATATATAAATTATAGTTGTTCATTGTGTTATTCTATCCTATTGATTTTATTTGTGCAAGATTCCTAATTGTTTAAATCAATTTCAAGATATACATAACAACTATTAGACTAACAATGGCCAACCCACAAAAGATTATTGAACTACAAAAGTTATTCCAAGCTTCCAGCAAACCTGTATGGATGAGACATCCTAGATCCCCATTCCTATTGTACCCATTCTGGGGACTATTCGCTGTCGCTGTCGTTGCTCCACTATTATATATTCCAAACGCTATCATGGGTATTAAACCAAAGAAAGCTGAATAGATTTCGGACGTTTCATCGACCTTTTTTTCATGACAAGATAATAACTTCAAAGATCCATGTACAGAAAATCTTTCTTTTTTACAAAACTACAACTGGAAAAAACATATATACAGTGAATTAATACACCTCCCCCCAATGTCAAGATTGAGTCTCTGCTCATGTATTGAATTCGTTGACTCTACAGTTATTTATTTCCAAAAAAAAGACTACAATAACCTGTACAAAGATATACTTTATATATCTTTTTAATTTTTATATTCTAATTAAAATAAAATAAACTATACAAATATATGTTGAGATATATAGATGTGCCCTTATGTAAAGAGCTCCTTACGACAAACTGGTACGGAATGATAATACCGTATTGCAATCTACATTGTTCGCTGTCGTTTGTATGACTATGATAATGTTAAAGAACTGTTCTTGCACAGAAGATAACCAAATACTATCCCATAATTTCTTTCATAATATAATAGAGTTGGGTTTTTACTGTTCCAATCATCTACCTTGGACAGCTTGTTGGTGAGGAAAATAATTGTGTCATGTGACCGCGCTGAATAAGTAGCCCTTTCAAATTTAATTACTTGTGGAAAGGGAACTGTTGATAGTATATTGCTGGACTAGACTACATGGTTCTAAATTTAAACTATAATTTATCGAATATATGAAGTTACAACTCTTAGCATTCAACAATTTATTAATTCAATGTAACGTTACTCTTTTGAGACAATAGGAGATACCATACTTTAGTAGATCACCCCCCCCCCCCCCCCCCC